>JANRGW010039484.1:0-12608 GCA_024733675.1 Psilopsiagon aymara | reverse complement strand
ATCCACCGAGTGGTCCACCTATCAAATTGATGTTTCTCCAACTTAGAGACAAGGATGTCATGTGAGACAGTGTCAAACGCTTTGCACAAGTCCAGGTAGACGACACCAACTGCTCTACCCCTGTCCATCAGTTCTGTAGCCACATCATAGAAAGCCAGTAAATTGGTCAGGCAGGATTTCCCCTTAGCAAAGCCATGTTGACTGTCACCAACCACCTTGTTGTTTTTCATGTGCCTTAGCATGCCTTCCAGGAGAATCCGCTCCAAGATTTTGCCAGGCAGAGAGGTGAGAGTGATTGGTCTGTAATTCCCCGGGTCATCCATTTTCCCCTTCTTGAAAATTGGGGTTATATTACTGTCCTGGGTTCAGCAGTAGCAGTCATTTTTCTCCTTCTTAGTCGCTGGTGCAGTGCTGTGTTTTTGACTTTCAGCCTGGGAACAGTGCTGATAGCACCGATGTTTTCAGTTGCTGCTCAGTAATGTTTGGTCTGGCCAAGGACTTTCTGAGTCTCATGCTCTGCCAGGGAGGAGGGGAAGCAGGGGGGAAGCAGAGCCAGGACACCTGACCCAAACTGACCAAAGAGGTATTTCATACCACGGCATATCATGCCCACTATGTAAGCTGGGGGCAGTTACCTGGAAGAGTGAGATCACTGTTCGGTTGGGCTAGGTATCAGTCAGTTGGTGGTGAGCGGTTGTATTCTCATCCCTTGTTATTTCCTTTATCATTATTATTATTGGTGGTAGCAGCAGTGGTTTGTGTTATACCTCAGTTACTGGACTGTTCTTATCTCAACCCGTGGGAGTTACATTCTTTCAATTCTCCTCCCTGTCCCTACAGGAGCAGGGGAAGGAAGAGGGGGAGTGAGAGAAGAGCTGCATGGTTTCTGAATTACAGGCTGGGCTTAAACCACAACAATTACCCTTTTTCCATTCATTGGGAACTTCACCTGACTGCCATGATTTTTCAAATATGATAGGCAGTGGCTTAGCAACTTCATTTGCAGCTCCTTCAGGATGCACGGATGGATTTCATCAGGTCCTTTGGACTTGTGCCTGTTCAGGTTCCTAAGATGGTCTCGACCCAGGTCCTCTTCTACAGTGGGCCAAGGGTCTTCATTCTCACTGTCCCTGCATCTGCCTTCAAAGACTTGGGTGGTGTGGTCAGAGCATTTGCCAGTGGTGACTGAGGCAAAGAAGTCATCAAGAACCTCAGCCTTCTCCAAATGCATGGTAGCCACTCCTCCTGATAGCTTCTGGAGGGGGCCCACATTGTCCCTCGCCTGTCCTTTATTTGCAGTGTACCTATAGAATCCCTTCCTGTTGTCCTCAGCATCCCTAGCCACGTTTAATACTAAGTGGGCCATAGCTTTCCTAACCTGGTCCCTACATTCCCAGACAACACCCCTGTATTCTTCCCAGGCCCCCTGTCCTTGCTACCACCTTTTAGAAACCTCTTTCTTCCTTCGAATTTTCCTCAGCCTTCTCCTTATCCATCCTACCAGCTATCCCTCATCCCGTACAATAAGAGCAACTTTTGCCCACTCTTTGCTCTGAGAACATGTGTCTGCTTGGGTCTTGTTTCTTTTCAGTCACTGCTTTTCAATTGTCTTTATTCTTTTAGCAAACAACTTTGTCTTCTCTGTGTTAAAATCTAGTCCAGACTTCACTTAGTGATCTTTGTGGGTCTCTTTTAATGGCCTGCCCTTCTTATTATTTATCTCTCTTTTTTTTTAATCTGCAGCTTTTTCAGCAATAATTTTATATTTTTGTTTAGCTCATTCAGAATGGTTTGGGTCCATTTAGTATTGACCACAGTGATATCATACTTTGCTGGGCATCTTACAAAAAACGCTGTAAGGTTGTGAGCCAAAGCCCTACAGAAATCCTAGAGAAGTTTCCTTTATCAAACTAATTCATAATCTCATGGGAAAATAGGAGGTTGATTTTTTTTTCTGGCAAAACTAATTTTCTGTGCTGTCTTGCATTACTTATACTATCATCCTTTAATTGTACACTGATTTCTTCCGGTACCAGCCTTTCCATCAGTTTTCCTGACATTGATGCCAGGCAAAATGATCTGCAATTTCCTTATTAAATAATGGGATAGTGCTTGCTTATCCTCTGTCTTCCGAAACTTGTCTGGGATTTGAAGACATGTTTTTCTTAGTTTGGTTATTTTGAATTTTATCTTACTGAGGTGTAGGGTTAATACCTGTTAAACAGGTATTATTTTTCTTCCTGATATTTTGGAATCTTAGTAGTGAACGTATGAATTTCTGCTTTGACAGATCACATGAGGAATATCTTAGTAGCACAGAGCTGATTAATGTTTCTTGTACTGTTTGTTACTATCACTATGAAATCTTCATAATCCAGGATATAATATTCATAGTAGTGTTTATGCAGTTAATTTCATTGGTTTTTATTTCACCATAATATGCAAAACTGTTGTTTACTCATTGCCCTGGAAACTCTGTGAAGCATCCTCTGTCTAAGCATGCACTGTCTAAGGTGCCCAGAAAATACCTATCACAGTATAGTCCTGCTACAAATAGATAAAAGTAATAAATTTGCCTAGTGCTAAAGTTTTAAATCATTTTATGAATCTAGGATTATGCTCTCACTGAAATTGTTTACTTGAGTAATAGAGGACTCGATCTTGCTCAGACCCTAAAGTAATTAAACTGTTGAACATTTTCTATTGATCTATGTGGAAGACATTTTTGAAAGATTAAGTGTTCCTTTGACTCAGTTTGCACTGTACTTAGCTGAATAAATTAACTCTTTCTGACTCATGAGGAGGAAACGTACTTTTGTAGAACTGTGACCTGATTTACTCAGGAGAACAAATATCACTGGTATTCTATATACATGGTTGGCTCTGGAAAAATAATTATGAATTAAAATCTTCACTATACTTTTTAAATACCACAGCTGAGTCACAACTTCTTTGTACTGGAAGCTGTACCATGGATGTATCTCTTGCTTGGGTGGGTATATGTCATGGTTTTGGCCCAGGTGGTAACTCAGAACCATGCAGCCACTTGCTCACTCCTCCCTTTCCTGGACCTGCTCCAGGAGGGATGAGGAGGAGAATCAAAAGAATGTAAACCCATGGGCTGAGATAAAAAAAGTCCAGTAACTAAGGTATAACACAAACCACTGCTGCTACCACCACTAATCATAATGATAAGGGAAATAACAAGAGGAGAGAATATAAAACTACAAGGAGAAAAGGAAAAGAAAACGATAAACACAAGAGATGCACAATGCAATTGCTTACCACCCTCTGACCTATACCTAGTTCGACCCAAGCAGCACTCTGGGTGACTCCCCCCAGTTTATATACTGGGCATGACATGCTGTGGTATGGAATACTGCTTTGGCTATTTTGGGTCAGGTGTCATGTCTCTGCCTCCTCCCAGGTTCACATGCCCCTACTCACTTACAGAGCACAAGAAACTGAAAAGTCTTTGATAAGAGTAAGCATTACTTAGCAACAACTAAAACATTGTTCTTAGACTAAAGCCGAAAACACAGCACAGCACCAGCTACAAAGAAGGAGAAAAATGACTGCTACTACTGAACCCATGACAGAATGCCATCAAATATTCAAATATTTTTTTGATGTATGGAAGGAGGAAGGGGAATGGAGAAATTTATAACCTTAAGGGTATCACAAAATCTTGGATCTTCTGAATAAGCAAGAGAAGTACGTAAGAGATTAGTTTGTAACTAAAGCTAAGGACAGCACTGCTAAATGGACTTGTATGAGATTTCAGTTGTATGAGGTCAGGTTGAAAAGAGGCTGCTAAGCAAAGAGTGTATGTTTATTTCTGGATCCCATTTGATTTTAATTTTTTTTGAGGGATATGGCATACTCAGGATCCTTCCAATTTCTCCTTCATTTTTCATGTCTATCCCTGAAGACATCTGTGGTGTTGACATTTGTTCAGCCAAGGGAGTCTGAATGAGGGTATTCACAACATACTATGGTTGATCCCAAACCAATTGCAATCTGATGAAGAGGTGTTCCCCACAGTGGCTGCTCATGCTGCCTTATCTCTTTTTTTCTCTAAGGCTTTGGCTGACCTGAGGATTTTGAGCCTTGAAAACCTTTTGATGCTAAGTAACTAGTTTCTGTCTGGTAAAAAGAAGAAGGAAACTATTAGAGCAAATCAGCAAAATGGATCTTTAGACTCTTCCATCAGCCCTTCTCCCATCAGCACCACCCTGCCTTTCTGAAGCCAAGCTGTATTTCTCAGGAGAATAGAGAATGATCCAAGAGTTATCAGGTCGAAATTATTATGGCTACATAACTTTTCACACTTGGTGCTTTGTTTCTGATATGGCTACTTACATCTCATCACTGATGGGATATAAGGCTCACACAGGTGGGTTTCTGAGGCAGGGGTTGCCCATGGCCGTGTGTTTCTGCAGCATTTAGCATAGCCAGTACTTCACGTACTACTCTAAAACCAACACAAATGACAGAGTAAAACAATTTTTGTTGGAACCCAAATACCATTTGCATCTCTTCAAAGATTTTCTGTTAATCAGTGTCCCCAGATATTAGATCAGTGAAGACAGAAATAGTTGTCACTGGTCCTGTGCTACAGACGGCTCTAACAAAATGGAAGGTTGATGTGATTTCACTTAAGCTATAGAAAAGGTTCCTGACCTAGCTAAAATTACATCAAATGAGTCACTTGTTTTTAGTATTGTGTTTAGTCTTGTAAACCACTGGGGAGCAGATTTTTCATCTATCTGTACTTCCTATAGCCATGCAGTTACGCAGCTACTTCTGTCAGTTTATACCATGTCCTAGGAGAGGCAGTTATGTCAACAATGTGGCAGACCTGCTTTGATATCTTTGTTCCTAAACACAAGCACTTGAAAACAGCACATCCCTCCCTGGTGACTGCCTGATCTGGTGGCCTGAGGGCAGTTGGTGAAGGAGAAACTCAGCCACTCACCCCTGAAAACGGGTAGCTGGCTTATCCCTATGCAGGGCCAAGCTCATAGGGGTGCTCTGAGGGAGCTTGGCAATAGGCAATTCTGGAGTATAATAGGGATTTAGTGCCTGAAAGGGAGAATGGTATGGATGTCTGTTCATGTCTTTGAGCATTCGGCATTCGGTTAGATACCTTTGGTTTTAAAATGCTAGCAGTGCCTTATGTAAGTACTCCTGGAAGCCACAGCCAACTACCAGTGACCACCTACCTCAGATTTTTCACTTTAAAAATTCAGGGATAAATATATTTTCTTAGATTATGAAAATGTGAACTGTGGCTTTCATCCTTCAAAAGCAAAAAGTTTAATTTCCCACAAAGGAGGCAAATACCTTCATGTTAGCTGTTTAGGTACCTCTATATTTTCAGCACAGATTTTAGATCAGGGGAGAATCAAACTGTGTGAGAACAAAGCTGTCAGAAAGAGCTAGGTACACGGGACAGTGATACGAAGTAAGTACATCATTTTGCTAAACTGTTCCAATTCTGAAAAGCAATGTTAAGGAGACTCTTGAGGCTAAAACTCCTTCCAGCTACTCGTGAGCTACTGGCTTCGCCTGACAATCCTGCTTTCTGGCTGCAAATTCTGGTCTCTTTTTAGAAACCCACAGAAAAAGCATTACATTTTTATTTGAGTTTATTGAATTTTTTTTAATCTTATTTATTTTCGAAGTAAAATAGCTATGTGGAAACAGAAGTTTGTGTGGTGTTCTCATGGCTCAAATAATAATATAAGCACCCTTGAGGAAATTAAATGTGACACAGCATAGGCCAGGTTGTGAGGAATTCTGAGTACTTCCAGTCTACAGCCCGGCTTTTCAGTCTCTCCAGCATCAAACACATTCATATTCCTTGCTATTTTCCTCCTTTTCATAGAATCATAGAACAGTTAGGGTTGGAAAGGACCTTAAGATCATCTAGTTCTAACCCCCCTGCCATGGGCACGGACACCTCCCACTAAACCATGTCCAGCCTGGCCTTAAACACCTCCAGGGATTTCTATATAAGAGTAGATGACAGAGGGTGCAAAGTGTACTGAAAGACAGAATTGTTGTGTGTGGTACCTGCCCTTTACCTTTTGTTTTACTTTCCTTTGTTAGTGATCTAGAAGAAGGACTTCTGTTGATTTATAAGAATCTTATGTTACCAAGGGTGCATGGTAACCACTGCCAGTACAGGAATATTAACAGGTAAGAGCATATGCAGAAAAGCATTGCAGTATTGGGCTATAAATAAAGTACATTTATACGGACTTCAGACTCATTTAGACAGTGTGAACTGAATTCACAGTGCATGCGTTTCAGTTCTAACTGCCAAAATCTATTTTATCTATCTTTGACAGCTGACTTCATGCACTTTGTGAAAAAAAAAGATACTACTGATTAAATTTATTGTCAGGTTTTGATTCTGTATTTGCAGGAAAATGGCTACTGCAGGCACCCTTCTGTTTCTCTGCTCTTACTTTAAGGTCCTAAAAATCCAGGATAAATTGAGAAACATTTGCCACTATATGTTCTTTCAGCATAAAGGAAACCTGCCATGTTATTGGTAATTGAACAGAATAGTTCTTTTGAACTATAGTCTTCTCTCAATATGTTGTCAAGTGTCTTTCAGACATGTACTGATTTATTCTTCCAGCATTTCTGACCCAAGCAAAATCTTTTTGCTAGTTTATAAGACATAAATCACAGCTATTCTGTTTAGTTACTTAGAGTCTGACTTAATTTCTTTATCTTTGTCTCTGTGTGAATAAAAATATGACCTTATTTTGCAACTTGGGGAGATAAGAGTTTGGAGTTCTATGGAGGAAGGAAAACTAGGAAAAGGAAAAAAAAACAAGCAACAAATCAGTCTTCTTGATGGTTTTGAATTTTTAGTGAGTTGAAGAGTATTAATTTTATATGGATTGATATTTTCATTGATGCATGGAGTCTAATATTACAACTAGAAAAACCAAATTTTGCTGTTACTGTAATCTTGTATTTCAATTTCTTGCTATAGTATGGATAATTTCGATTGGAAAATACATAACTAAAAGGATATAAATATGTATGTATAAACAAAAGGAATGGGAATTTAAATTCTATAATGCTTATAGTTACTAATAAGGAAATAAAGTAGACAGAAGTTTTTCTTAAATGAATCAGTAGCGTTGAAAGTGAATGCTGCAATTTCTCCCAAGTGCTTTCCAGCCATAAAAACTTGTAGAATGCAGTTTTTAACACAGATGCAACTCCACTGAGCACTGAGATAAAACATGCATGGCATTCTTCTTTTCATTTGCTTACAGTCCTTGAAGGCTTAGGCTGTTTTTCATTCAGAGTGGCTCAAAGCACTGGGATAGTTTGGTCACTTTACATCTCAGTAGGAAACCTTCAGATTGAAACAACCTCCCCCATTCAAAAATAAAGCTTCTTTCTTTTTTCTTGTCTTCTCCACTTCCCTCCCCTTCCCCCCAGTATTTTTGCTGTTTCTCACTAGCTGTTCTTATGAATAGTATTATAAAACACTTGCTGAAGCTTTTACTACTAGTTATTGGGTGGGGAAAAAAGAAAAAAAGTGTGAAATGTCTTTCAGTTTCTTTGTCTTTGAATATCTGCCAGTTCCTTTAACCTCAGGATTGTTCAAATCCATTAGCCAGCATCAGGCACATCTGGGGGAAAGATGAAGAAAAAATAGTCTGCACTCCTGAAAAGAAAAAAAAGAGCCCCATTGAAAAGAAACTGAGAATCAGGGTGTCACTGAACATCTTGTGAGAGGACAGTACCCACACAATAAAGCTTCACGGTCTGTGGGCACTGAAGCTTCAGCTGGAGATCTATACTGTCCCAGATCCATGTTAGTTAAGTCTCTCCTGTGCTGGTTGTTTGCTTTCTGTGGTTTTAGTGTAATCCAATTAAAATTCTGTCAGTCACAAAATACATAGTGAAAAAAATGCATCTGGATTTATTTTGATGCTCCTAGAACAAATGACTCCCCTGCTTCAGGCTGGAATCTACCTGCTGTCTTGCTTCTTTCTCTTACCTAAGGTTGAGCTTAAGCATTTCTAACCCACAAGTTCAAAAATCAGTGTGGAAATAGTCTAACTTTCATTTGCTCTCCTATTTTTAGCTTCTTTTGGGAAGGAATCAGAGAAATGTCCCTCTGTATATTCCCCATCACCCTGTAAATACCCCTCCAGATTCCAGGTCAGGAGTGAAGTTATTTTCTGGTATCTCAAGTGCTTTCACCGCGTTTCACTATATTCCTTTTCATTTGCACTCTTATTCTCACCAGTGCTTGAAAATACCTTACAATCTAGTGCAAAAACATAATATCCTTTCTTATTCTAATCTCCCTCAGAAAACTCCTTTTATAGCATTTAGAAAGACAAGTCAATAGCAGTAGAGAGCCATCGTTATCTGACTGTGCACTTGGTTCTGGCTTCTTGCTGTCCTTTTGATCTTCCTGTACACCACTCGCAGATCTGTGCTTCCTAGTAAAGGTCCTTGGGACATCTGCCAGGCCTTTGTGTTTTGTACATAGTGGTGTTTCTCTTCCCTTTCTGCATGACTTGACCAAAGGCAACTTGGCCTGTCAAACTGCATTTTGTTTTATTTAATCAAGAATCTTATTCAGAGATAGCAAATATGTTACAGGCCTGAGATTCTCTCTGCATACTCTTCATGCCAGACCAACTTTGCCCACACAAATGTTCACGAATCTGAAATAAAAAGAGCTATAAATACAGAAGAAAAGTCTCAGAAAGATGAAAATAAGCTTTACTTAATATTTATTTTCTTTTTTGTTGACAAGGTTAATCTGTTTTTATTCCAAAAATGAGAAAAATATAATTGATCTGTTATTCCTCAGCAGAGCAGATTAGTCAGCAAGCTAAGCACAGCACAATGAAATGAAACAATTTAAAGAAAGCCACTAAAGGTAAAAACATTAGTGTAATCAACAACAACGTTCCCTTCAGTACAGGACATCACAAGAAAGCTGGCTTTGTTTATTTTTACTGACTACAAAGTAGAATAGAAACTTTCTACATAAATCCTTAGGTGCTGATACAGGAAGGTGGCTGTGTAATCTGAGCTGTCTGACCTTGGCAAAGTAGCAGACTGTAAACTTACTGCCTAAAGAAATCATTACAGAAAACAGTGCTGGTAGGAGAACTTGCCATTTTAGTAATGTTTATCAGATTAAAGGATTGAAATAACTGAAGCAATACGAGCAGTACCTAAAAGCAGGGAGTAAAAGGAAAAATTGCTCCTGAAGTGTGCCATGGCCCCTCTTAGAGAGCCTCTCATCGATCTCCCTTCCAATTATCCTGTCAAATAACTGGCATGGTGTGTGCTCTGCAGGCAAACGCGCAGCACCATTCATACAGCTGTGCTATCCAGAGCACAGATGCTTTCATTTGTGCTTGGTAGCTCCTAGCCAGCTTCCAGAGTTTTGGCAGAATCATTTGCAGATGTTTGACATACAGAGATCAGACAGAAATTCATTAAAAAGAGATAGGAAGTTAATATATGGACTTACTTTACAGTGTCTTTATCAGATTCCAAAGTCCATCTCTGTGGATCTGGTAGGAAATGATATATGCACATTGTATTACAATTCCTGAAAAAAAGGTTATATATCCCAGAAATTAAGGAAAGAAGCCCTTCCTGCTTTATTTGCTCTCTAGACTTCTTTAGTGCTTGTGAAGAGCCTTGAGTTATCACTGCTAGGGCTGAAGCCCTTATCCACAGAACATGGGACATATCTCACTCTTCAAGGAGCCTTTTACCTGCCTGAACAGGGGCTTAGATCTCTTTGTCCTAGATGAATCTCTGCCTGTTCATGTCCCTTGGCTCTCTTAGGTCACTGCAGGTTTGCCAATAGTAAAAGAAGTAATGACTTCCTTATGTTAACACTGTCTACTGGAAAGGGGCTGGAATAAAACCCTATACGCATGCCGCCAGACAGCCTCCAGATGGGTGGTGGGATTAGTTCCTACTAATGGGAAGATTTCATTGAAGGAAGGAAGCTAGAGCCAGCACATACATGCTCTTTGTGTATAAATTGCATATTCTCTTACTAGTTGTCATTTAACTCATTTGCTGTGCCTGGCTGCTCTGCAACCTCTGGTGCTCTAATTCATTGCTGCTGTTGGGCATCTCAGCAGCCTTTCAGAGGCATAAGGCTGGAGCAGCATCCTTCTCACTACCACACATTTGCTGTGGTTGGTTATCTCACCTTAACATCAAGAGCTGTTGCCCTCAGGGCAGTTGTGCAGAATACTCCCCAGTGCTTTTCAGCATTGCTATTAAAGTGGTAGGAAAGTTGCTTGGGATTAATGCCAGCACGTGAGAGTCCAGAATTTAGACCAAAGACCTTTCTCATTATTTCTAAGGACTAAACCTGTCCCTGTAGAAATCAGTGGAAGCAAATGTGGGCCTTAGCATACATTCATAGGAAAAGAGAAAAAAAAAACCAGTGATAGACAACAAATGTTTTAACAAGAGAATCTATTTTTTCCATTTTCCCCACATGTTATGCAATGTAAGGTGAAGCACTGTATTTGCTGGCAAAGGAGGGAAGTCTGGGGAATCTATTCATTTTCCTCCACATTTAAACAAACACTTTCCCATAACCATGACCAAGAAAGGAAGAAAAAGCACTCAGCAAACTTTTATTAAGTGTTCTAACTCAATGTTTATATTTTTCTCCTGAAAAGTATACTGGCTGTATTGATAGCATAGTAGCGTTCAGCTCCTGTAGTCTGATGTGGGAGAGGACTTAGAGAATATTTTTTACCTTGTATGGAATCTTAATTTTGTTTTCAAAATACCTGCAGCTCAGAACAGCCTGAGCCATTCTGAAGCAAAATTTGTGGCCTTCAAAGAAAGTTCATACCACTCCCACAGGGTAATCCTGTCTGGGAGAAAAATCCTACCAATGTCCAGACATAGGACTCCTTCTGAGGAAATCCATCACTTCCCCTAACTTTCTAGCATTTTGTTAATGTGGTTGTAAGATAGAGGTCTTGTGAACACCAAGGATACTCTAGTAGGAATGTGATTTCTTTCAAGCAGAATACTGTCTTAGATTAATTCCAATCTATAGTGGCACTATGCAATGCCACTGCTAGCTAAGGTTTTATAGATTTACGTTTGATGGATAAACCTGTGATTTCACTCTCTAATCTGGAAGCTCCTGAAGACGAACACCAATGTTGGCAAAATTGTACTCTATTTCTGTAAGTCTGTATTTTCAGGTATCATGCCAGAAGTTCTTACTGTAATGTAAATCAGATTTGAAATATGTGATCGAAAAGATAATTTTGTCTTGAGAAGCAAAAATATTTGAATTTTGTTTACATTTTATTCTCTGCTTATTAATTTCGGACATTTCACGCTACAGTTCCTTTGTATGTAAGCAAACTACTATTAGATAAGGAAGAACTGCGGCTTTCAAATGCAATCTCCAAAGAGAGGGGGAAAATAATGAACTATAGTATATTTTAAAAATACATCTAAAAGATTTGAATAAAATATTTTGATTTCTTGCCAGAACTTATCATCCCAATTATTGAAATAATGGCCCTGCTGCCACAGAAAGATAAATCATAAGCTGCATTGCATGGCAGCTCTTGTATTTTTAATTAACAGAGTTGTTATTTTGTGGCTTTGTTTTCTTCAGGGAAGTCCACATCTTTTGCAAAGTTGAAACAAAATGTTTTGCTTTTACTTATTAGCTGCCTTGAAATAAATTACATTAATTGTAATAATGAAAAAAAAGAGGAATTGTGAAAAATATGGCAAGGACTGGCTCATTGTTTCGTATGTTGGTGGTAATGATGGGATATGATGCTTTGATTTGTGCCTGTCATTAACCTCACCAAATGAAGTGATGCAGTCAAAACATCAAAGGTTTAGGATGAAAAGTGGTCCCAGTGATCCCTGGATTCATCTTTGATGTCCTCTTCACTGTCATATTCTCATCACTACTGCAAAACTAAACAAATTTGAGAATCAGAGTCACTCTTTTTGTTGATTGTCAAATAGTTCTATTTCCCCTACACTGTATATTTTGAGTGCCCTGTTTCACTAGGGTTTATCTAGTAGTGAAAAGTAGAAACTTATTCAAAATGGCATTTTGCCCTCTTTCAGAGATTTGTACCAGAAGCACTGTTTCTGTCAGAACTGTAAGGAAGCGCTAAATGTGGGTAGTGGAAATGCATTTATTTCACCTTGGTAATTTTGCTTTAAAATCACAGAATCACTGAATGGTTTGGATTGCAAAGGACCTTAAGATCATCTGGCTACAACAACCTGCCACGAGCAGGAACACCTCACACCAGACCATGTCAACCGAGACTCTGTCCAACCTGGCCTTGAACACTGCCAGGGATGGAGCAATTCCCACTTCTTTGGGCAACCTGTGCCAGTGCATCACCACCGTCACAGTAAAGAACTTCTTCCTTATATCCGACCTGAACTTAGAATCATCGAATCATAGAATAGTTAGGGTTGGAAAGGACCTTAAGCTCATTCAGTTCCAACCCCCCTGCCATGGGCAGGGACACCTCCCACTAAACCATGTCACCCAAGGCTATGTCCAACCT
>JANRGW010039483.1:26680-55481 GCA_024733675.1 Psilopsiagon aymara | reverse complement strand
CGATCTGGGGTAAAACCAGAGCCCGACAGCAAGCACAAGCTATAGAAACTGTTTGCATTCTGATACCAGCAGTTTACGAAACCAAGGCAGTTGTGATCACTATACAAGCAACAGCACAGCGCTGGGGCACTCATCAGTATTGGGTCAGGCTGATTGTGTTTTGCTTTCACGACTTTTTCGTGTTTTTTCCTTCTCATTTTAGAATAGAGGAAAATGACCCGTTAGCAGCAAGGGAGGCAGATGCTTTGCCCTACCTCTGCCGCAGCTACGGGTGAGTTCAGTAGGAGTGTTGACAACAAATAAACATCCTGCTCCGGGAGGCAGCGGGGCTAGGTAGGGAAGCCACATCCCGCTGCCCTCCGGGGCGTGCCTCTCCCACCCCCGGCGGCTGCCGGGCGGGGCAACCCCGCTCCTCCCGCCGGGCCGGGCGCTATAAAGGGAGTTATAAAGGACGGGCTGCTCGTGGTGTTTCTCTATTCCTTGCTCTTTGCTATGGCTTCCGAGCGGCCCTCGCCGGCCTTCGCTGGGGCCGGGCAGCAGAGCGGGCTGCAGGTGTGGAGGGTGGAGCGGCTGGAGCTGGTATCGGTGCCCCCCAGCCGCCACGGAGACTTCTTCGTGGGGGACGCGTACCTGGTGCTGCACACCGTCCGCAGCCCCTCCGCCGCCGCCTACCGCCTCCACTACTGGCTCGGTAGGCAGCGGGACGGTGAAGGGGTGGGGAGGACGATACGGGACAGCGAGCATGTACTTGATGCTGCTGGTGACGTTTCTGAGGGCTTGGCTGGACTCCAGGGGATGGGGAGCTGAATTTTCCCCGTCCTTTTTCACAAGGGCTGCGAGCGTGAAGCTGCCAAGTTGAGGTGCACAGTAACAGTGCTACAGCCAAGCATCTGGGCGATGCCGAGCCTCGCTGTGCCCAGTGTAGCAGCGCGAACGGGCTCTGCGGGTGAGAAAGTGGGGTGTGACAGAAAGGTGAACGTTTGCTTGCTTTGTGGTGTTAGCTTGAAAAAGTACTGAAGGGTTATGGTCGAGTCTTGGCTGCATCCAACCAAATGAAATTCTGCCTTCATTCAGATGGAGAGTTTTCTTGCCTTTGTTTATACTAGGGCTAAAGCTCCATCTCCGCTATCTCCCTGTGGCATTGTTGCACTGTTTTGTGTCCAGATGTTGCCTTTTCAGATGTTTCCTGGTTATACAGAGGTTGGAGGCAAAGTCAACAGTTTTTCTGTGAAACCTCCTCAATATCAGTCTGACAGCCTTGTAAAGCTGTCAAAAGCAACAGGGAGACCTGCAATTGGGCTGATGCCTTTTTGCCTTTAGCCTTGCCTAGCACAGTGTTTAGGGTAAAATAGAAGTCTGACATGAGGATGCACGTTAGGTGACTTCCTCATCTTCTGGAGATTTTGTGAGACTTCCTTGTCTGGTCACCAAGACATCCAGCCACGGTGGTTGCTGTGTAGTTGCCTGCTTCTTGTTTCACCATCAGGTTTGTGTTTGTAGGCAATCATCTCAATGAATGCACATAAAGACAAGTCAATGTGTATTGATGTTAATGTGTTTGAGTTGCCGTGGTTCTTGTACCTTTGGGTGCATTGAAAAAGAATAGCAGGTAAAGCTGGGATTATTTCTGCATAAATATTTCAAGCTTGTTTAGTTTTGCATGTGTTATGAATTATCCAGCTGGCATGTGGGTTAGCATCTGTCTTTGACAAGGGCATAATCATGATGGCGGCGTAAATGAATTTCTGGCCCATGTTCTTATGCCAGCAGCACTGCTGTTTAGTAGCAGGGTTCGGCTGTTTAGACCTTTGTTATTGAAGCTAGAACTACTTACGTAGGAGTTAAGATGTAGTAGGGCACTTCCTAGGAAATGGTGCAAGGACTCTTTGCAAGTGGAAATGATATCAAATCAGTGACACTTGCACAGATTAAAACATCTTTTCTGTTGCCCAAGGAGCTCTAGCAGTAAATCCTGTACCTCTTGTGCTGATGTGGTGATATCCCAGTATTGCAAGTTGCTTCAGGTGATCTGCTCGCCTGTGAAGAACAGATCTGTTCCTGTGCAGCTGGCAAGTTGACTGCAGGGCTGCTAACTGCTGGAAATCCCTTCCTGCTTGCACCAGTAGTGGGGCAGAGATGCTCAAACACTGCTGCAACGTTAATAGCAGCAGAAAACCAGAACTTCTTCCATAGAAGGTGTACAGGGTAGTCACGCCCAGGGCAAGAATGAGTCATTTTGGTATTTTTCCTGGCCAGTTCTCATTGCTGTTACTGCACTAGGTTTTTCCTCATTGGCAAAGGCTGTGTATGTAACCTGTGGGACAGTAAGACCTCAGTAGGGTCTTTCTGAAGGATTCCCATAAGCTGTCTCTGAACACCTGCAGCAGTTATCAGCCTGATTTTGGGATGGAGCCCTTGTGAAACTGGGTTCGTGGAAGCCCTGCAGGCTTTCGGCTTAGGTACTTAATGGGCCTTGCTATTTGGTGATATAGTCCTGTTCCTGCATGGCATCTGTGGCATTTGTTATTGTGTGGGCCTCATATGGTGGCTTTGAGTCTGGATGGATTCTGACTTTACCAAATAGGTCACAAATTTAGAAGACCATTGAATTTTCATAACATATTAGTTGCAAACTTCCTCCTAATGTCTTGCTTGGGTGTACACAGAAGGAGGTCTAGATCATGGGAGGATGGTCTCTGACCTTGGTATGCTGACAGTTTTGTGCTGTGATTGTCATCCTAGGGTTAAAGTGACCAGACAGTTCAATCAGCCTGAAGCTTCCTATGCAAAAGACACTGTTTTACCAAATATCAGTGGAGTGCTGCCCAGGTTGGGTAATTTTGAACAAGCTAACTCATGTGCTGCAATGATGTTGGCATGGATAAGCAATCTGTGTGAGTGTGTGCTGTGGTAGCTGTGTCCATTTTTAACTTTGCTGAGAGACCTGGCTTGGTTGTCTGCTCTGGCACTTGAGGGATGTTTTAGTAACTAAACTACTAATCACTACTAATCCTGAGGGAGCTGTGTAGAAACCATCACTAGCAGAAACAGCCAGTTATAGGACTACTCGTGGGAGTAAAACTAGCTATACTTCATATCTTCAATAAAATCATGCATGGTGTTCTTATCTCTTCTTTTAACCCTTGTCTTCAGATTAAGTAGTAAGACCTGTTCATGTGAACCAGGTTCTAGTCCGGCAAAAAATTTTGATCTTTCTCCTATACATATGTATTTTCTGCCTCATTTATACCTGTTTGTGCCTCAAACTCAAGGTAAATCTGTTTTTCATACAAGTTTGAATAACCTCTGTTTAGACTGATGCCTATTTGTGTTTTTTAAACAGGGTTTCACAGAGTATTGTGTTGCATAGCAGCTGTCTGACCAAGCCTGGTAGTGGCTCTTATCTCTAACAATGTTCTGAACCCAGCTTTCTTTTGCCTGGAACCCCTGTGCAAAGGCAAGCAGTAAATCTGGAGGATCCAATTCTAATGAACAAGAATAACTCTAAAACCAAACAAAAGAACACTCTTCCCCCCAGCTTTGCCACCAATGTTAAGGTGGTACCCAGGTCTCAGAAAGCATGTTGCCATATAATGAGTTCTTCATTCTTCTGTCGCTGAGTAATAGGAACTTTTTCCCCCCTGAGATTCTTGTGTTAAGTCCTGCTTTTAGTATTTGTTTTATCTTTTTTTGTGTGGACCTCATACTTTGTTCTTTTCTATGCTGCTTTTATTATTTAGATCTTTTTCCTAGTTCATCCTTGCTACTTTCTGAAGGTTTCCATTGCACATATGTTGCCACAAAAGCTGTGATGGTGGCACTGCTCCTGGGAGAAGCACAGTTGGTGATGGGCAGTGGGGAGTTGTCCTATGGTATTTGCACTGTTGGGCCATGAAAAGGCACTCTCTCCTCAAGACAAGAGCTAGGTCATTGGTGCCCTTAGCCATCCCTCTTCCCCCTCTCTGATGCTTTATTCCTTGCTAATACCTTACTGACAGGCTTCCCGTGATACCAATGACTTACAATGGTGTGAGGTGACACCAGTACCATACTACACACTTCCCCTTCTCCCACAGTCTGGAAGTTATCTCTGTTCAGACTACCTGGGACTCTTGTTGTTTTTTCTACTTGGTCACCTAAGAAGCAAGGAAATGGTTAGTGTAAATGAGAAGCTGCTCTTGAGAATTGTTGTGCTCATCTCAAAATAATCAGAACTGCTGAAAACGTTCATCAGAAAATGTATAAGCCAATATTAGAAGTTTTGTTTTAATATGAAGCCTGCTCTGCAGTGTCATTAGGCCATCAACACACTAGGTAAGGAGACCATTTTGCCACAGTCCTGGGAAGAGGCTTATCCCTGAAAGCCACAAAACAAAGTGTGACCTCATGAAGCAAATATCTGAGCCCCAAAGCTGCTTTTTTTTTCTCCAAGCTGTTCCAGGCAATCTAGTAAAAAGTATCTAATCAAAATACCTTGCTTGCATTGTAATGTCAAGAGGACTGCTTTTGAACTATTTTGACTTTATAGCTTGGTGAGTTATTAGCATAAATATATGGTTTACCATGTGATCAGACCTATGATGTGAACTTCCTTTGTTGCAATTCAACTTGGAGTCCAAAAATCATTACTGCAGACACATGCTAAACAAATTAATTAAAATGTTCTCTTGCTCAAAGAGGATGAGAGAAGAAAAACTTCACTATTTTTCACTTTTTTCCTTATGAATGCAGTTTTAGAAGTAGTTAAGTAATTTTCTGGATGGTCATGCGTTTAGTGGTTAACAAGGTTATGGCATAGTGCTTTGTTGCAACATATACGTGAGCTGTACAGCCTGCTGAAGGCAGTGCCTGGTTGTCACACAAACAATTTCTCTGACAGGATTCAAAGTTATTAGTGCTTTATAATATTTCATCTTGTTTCAGGGAAAGAATGTACCCAGGATGAAAGCACAGCTGCAGCTATCTTTGCTGTTCAAATGGATGACTACTTAGGAGGCAAGCCTGTGCAGAGTAGAGAAATTCAAGGATATGAGTCTACTGAGTTTGTGAGCTACTTCAAAGGAGGAATTAAGTACAAGGTAAAGATCCAGCTGACAAAAATTATTCTAAAAGTGTATTTAACATTGTGCCCTAATACTTTGCTTGGTAATGGGAAGTTTAAAAATAATTTCTTAATGCTTAGTGGTTTTAGATCTGAACTACCTTTTTTAAACTATATGAGACCTAGTAAATGTACAGAAAGCAACAGATTGTTTACCAATGCCTCTTCTGATATGTGAAAACCTTCCCTCCTCTTCCTCCCAAAATCTAGCCATCCAGATATTTCATACCTGTGTCTAAGAGAGCTCACGGTAGGGATTCTGTGTATAGGAGATAGTCTGTAACATAGACTTTTGTAATGTTTACTGAATCATTTTGTTCAAATGCAGAACCTAATGTGCTTAAGTGGTTAAGAATATGAACAGAGTGGAAAAGACCAAAACGTCACTTTAGTCTTAAAGTGGTGCTTTTGCAGTCCTGCTGCAGGTTTTTGCCTTGAGGTAGATGATAAAAAACCTCCCAAATACTTTCAATGAATTTTTATCTTTTTTAAGATGTTTGTAAAGCTCTCTTGTGTCACTTCCAGAAGCTGAATCTTTGGAATTTTTTTTCATTTTTTGCAACATCTTTGTTTTTTTATGCATAAAGTAATGTATCTTCTGAAAATGTCCCCATAGCAGGAGCCCTGGGAGCTGTTCCTCAGGCAGCCTTTTACTCCATTATGGAGGTTTGCAACTTGTTACAGTTTAAACAAGCAATTTGAAGCTTCTAATTCTGCTTGCATTAGAGACCTTGGCAGTGACCTGGCTTTTTACTTTTTTCTTTCTTTGTAATTTCAAGAGCCAGTTCCTGTTCAGCCAGAGGTCTGTGTCTCCTGGCAGAGTGGAAGATACTCTCTCACAGAGGCAGAGAGCCAAGCAAGTTTACAGGAATAAGTTATGCTTAAATTTAGACCTTATAGATTGTAAATCAACAGTTTGGTCTCACTTCCCCCAGGTTGGTGCTCCTTGCTAGATTGCTCATACATTGCAAATGTTCCTTCTGGGGAATTACAGAGCTGCTGTGGAATTACCCTTTCTTTTGCACGCAACTGGCCACTAGAACAACCCAGACCTCTGAGATGTAAGGAAGTTGAGGAAAACTTGTACAGGGACTGTGTGTTCTGCTTTTCCTCAGTCATTTGAAAACCTACTGACTTTTGTCCTAACAGTGTGGTTCAGTATTACCTCATCTTCTGGATGATGCAGCAGAGTGCTGTAAATCCTGTGCTTTTCCTTTGCCCATTCATCTGAAAACCCGTTGAAACATGGTGATGCCTGCTGCCTCTGATAGCAGTTCGCACCTGATGGCTGAGCAGCAGCAGCATTTGCTGTGTCTGTCTGGTCTGTGGTCAGCGCTGCTAAACAATATAGTATTTTGTCTCACCTCTCACTGTGTAAACTACCTTTTTCTCCTGGTAGCTCCTCACTTGTAAGATAAAGTTTGCCAAAATCAAGCTGAAATGAAGCTTGCTGCTTTGTTTTGTTTCGTTTTATTCAGGCAGGTGGTGTTGCCTCTGGATTTAATCATGTTGTCACTAATGATCTGAGTGCCCAAAGGCTTCTGCATATCAAGGGCCGAAGAGTTGTAAGAGCCACGGAAGTCCCCCTCACTTGGACCAGCTTCAACAAAGGAGATTGTTTCATTATTGACCTTGGGACAGTAAGTATTTCTTAGAGTAAAATACACTGAAAAGTAAGAGGCGGAGCATCCCCTCTAAGGTCTGAATCATCCCCTAAAATGCACAACTGATTTTGTCACTCAAACTGATAGGAAGAATTTGCTTTAGAAAATCAGTTTGTCACAACACTTTGAAGGTTCAAAATTGCCATAAATGTTTTCTGAAGTATGCACATATTATCTTTCAGGAAAGAGTTCTCTTTCCCACTCTAGGCATTGGCATATTTTACTACTAATATTTGAAACTTAACCTGTTCCCAGTAAGTTCTGACTGACTTTGGGACTACTGCCCAGCTGAATGAGGTCAGTGCTAGGGTTCAGGGCAGAACGCAGATTGGACCTTTCTCTTAAGAACATTTCTTCTTAAAACTGTTACATAGCTGCAAAAGCAGTTGTGTTGATAAACGTCATATAAATTGTTATAAAACTATAATTTCAAGAGATCTCTTGAGAAGCAATCATATACTTCAAGGTTTTCTACTCAAAACAAGTAGAGACAGTGCTCATGGACAGATAATTTTGCTTGCTTTGAGTGATTTAAAATGTAGAACTGTCACATCATAATTAAAACTGATACTAAAAGTAGCAAGTGGGTTGTAGTCCCCTCCAGTTAGATGCTAGTTATCAGTTTGAAATAATTCCCATGCTTGATATGCTGGCACGTAGAAAATATATGATGGAAAATAGCTTATCTGGAAGGCAGCATCTTCTGTTGGTCTTAACTGTAATGCTTCACAGGGAAGTGGTCAGCTACTTTAGAGAGATTTCAAAGAGTTCCCTGACCTATTGGAAAAAGAAGTTCTTCTGAACTCATGATACGTATTTGGCTTTTTGCTCTGAAAAGCATCCCCTGGTGTGACAACTGAAGTTGTTAGTATCAAGTAGCTATATTGATTATATCTGGGTTTTATCGTGCTTAGCAACCTTCAGGCAAAACACCAACCAGTGTTTTGCCAACATTATCCCATTCCTCCTATGGCAGTGTGGTGTAATCAACTGAAAGAGTCTAATGATCAGTATCCCAACACTTGTATCTCAATGTCACTTTGCAACACATGGGAGATGGCTAATTTGGAACTGAAAATATAGAGAAAATGCTGATTTTGCAGTCAGGCTCTCACAGGCCTTGAGTTCACCTCCCATGAACATGCTGTAGAACTGGTGTACTCCATGAATTTGACTAGTCCTGACTCTCATTGTGCTACAGTTGCCCAGTTCACCTAAAGAAATTGTTCGGGCTACTGCAGACGTGACTATATGTAGTGTTGTTTACATGTATATCTTGGTGCTCATCCTTTTTGATAAGATTTGTCAAGAGGAGAGTGCTGCCACTAAACTATTTAAATGCCATATAGGTTAGTTTCTAATACTGAATGTACACTGTGAGCTTTTTTCTTACTGCAGCATCACTCTGGTTTCTGATTTCCTGTTTGACAAGAGAGGTCAAGCAGCAATGCAACCCTGTGCCTTTGCAGGAAGAAAGATTAGATTTGAACAACATCTCTTTTACCATGGTATGGGAAATGGCTCTCAAATCACATGACTAATAACAGTTCTTGGTCTTGCCATGTCAATGTTATGTGAGGGATGTGTTTTCTTGGATGTATTAAGGAAAAGTGTTTCAGTAGACATCTGTAGGAATTTCATCATACGTTATTATATAAAGCTGACGTTTCCCATGGAAGATGAAAAGACAATGTGTGGCGTAGTTCAAGATGAAGATACACAAGTCTGGTGGAGTGCCTGTAGAAAAATAGGGGTGGTCAAAAATACACTGTCACAGTGGCAATCTTGAGTGGGTTTTATAGGAACTATGTTTCAAGCTGAAATAACAATTTCAGATTGAAGTTTTCCATGACTAGAGGCCCACTGTAAATGGATAAGTCTTTACAGGAGCTCTGAGTTGAATTTAGCAGTAGTTCACAAAAAAAAAAAATCAGTAATGGGAGAGTAATAGAGCAACATTAAGTGATCAGCTGATTTTACAGAGTTTCTTGGCTCAGTTCAGGAAGCTCTGCCGTTTGAAGGCTCTCTAAAGTTGTATCCTTACTGATCAGCAAAAATATTCTTCACACATTTGTTCAGTTAGAACTTTGTGAAATGTAGGACTGAATTCTGTCTGGCTGACTTCCCTCCTGGTGGGCAGCAGCAGCAGTGCTATGAGCCACCGGGCTGCCTAGGGCAGGGAGAGGGCTGTGTACCACTCAGCCTCCTGGAAGAAATTAGGCAGCCCTTAAAATAAGGGGAAGTGAGGAATGTGTGGTAAGTAACAAACAGTTCTGAGCTTGGGCCCTATTGAAGCTGGAGAGTTTTGTCAGTAGAATCAAAGTTTTGCTAATGAAACATTACTCTTCTTCCCAAAGGAAGAATTCAGGCAGTGAGATAACTATATCTCAAGTTAAGTGAAGACTGAAGGTAGACTGCAGCTAGCTGTCCATTCTTCCTATTCCTATAATGGTGGTTATAAACTGAATTATAAAAAGCCATAAGGTTGTTGGTTTGAAATTTAAGAGCCTATGATGTGCTTAAAAACAACTTGTGCCATCCAGTAACCAATGTATGTACTTCTCGAAGGCTCCATGAATCAGAAGAGAAAATTATGATGTTAGAGATTGAAAGTATGCGAATGAATAAAGCTGTTGTGATCATGTATTTGTCAGTGTGCTTCTACTTGAGCTCCTGAATTAATAGGTATGTCAAAAGGAAAAAGATTGCTGTCTTGCACAAAGACACTAGAAAAAATGAAAGCAGAAAGGCTTTTTATCACATCTGCTTTTTATAAAACCTGTTTACCTGCTTATAGATTAAATTATGTTTGCAAAAAGAAAATGAACTTCTGCTTTTTTTGTTTTTTAACTGTAAAGGACCAAGAGGACATATAGTGTTCTTTATGATTATGCCTATGGGGCATCACATTGAATGTTAAGCACAGTTGTAGTTTTGCTTGCTCCTGTTTTGCTTCTTGCCTGCACTCTCTTCTAGGTAGCTTTGCTTCTTGTCCTTCAGGGAAACCAATTTACAATCAGCATATTAATTGTCTTAATAAAGTCACTGTTTGTATGTAAACAGAACTGGAAGAGCAGATTCTCGAATGTTGGGATTTGTCAGTTCAAGTTTCTCATTGATTTCCCTGGTATTAAGAACTGATTGGTTATGTCCTTTTTCTATGTTTTTCATTCACTTGTTTCTCCTACAACTAACCTCTTCCCCAGTTTCCCCGGCTAAGAGTTGAACTGTTGCTTGTACTGTACTGGAGAATTGCCAAACAAGTAGCAGAGCTTGAGGAACTAAACTGCTTCTGTTCTTTATTAACTTTATGGACTTTAAAGTGTGTTCCTCTCTATGCATGGTGTATCTCAGTAAGCAAGCATACATTTTTTGTGTAGTTCTTTGAACCAATTATTTTCACAGCTCCAGCAGTTTGAACTGCAGCATTCTGGACATTTTTACAGTCCCAAAGTCATCAGATGGAGATAAAAACATAAACATTAATCTTTCCCCCACCTTCAATTAGAGTTTCCAGGGTGTGTAGTTTTCCTTCATACTGTATGCACTTGAAAGCTTCCCCTCAACCCCACTTCCATGCAGAAAAGTGGCTGAAACAGATGGTCATTAAAGCTCAAGGTGGACAGGACATATATGTATACACAGGGATTCAGTCAGGTTAGTTTTTTTCCTGGTACTGTAGGAAATCCTGATGTTTGGCTCTCTGAGCAGCTGTTATTTAGAATGAATGTCTTCTTGGTGCTTACCATTTAATGTGTGATGGTGTGGCACTGTCAAAACAGGTGTGAGAGGAAAAATGAATGTGGTAAGTGTATGAGTGTGGTACATCAGACTTATTTTCAGTCTGACAATTTGTTCCAGTTGAATTAAATGGGTGACTCCAAGACAGGCTACAAAGGCACTATTGTGATTATACCAGGGCCAGGCTGATGGTGGCCCTGGCAGCCTTCTGAGTGAACTGAGAGTTTGTTTTGGACTATCAAAACTCTACAACTCTCAATGGCTCAGTGTGTCCCAGTTTAAAAATGTAAAAGGCAGATTGGATGAATATGTGAAATGATTTCCACTCCCTCCCACCTGTACCAAGAATTCAACAGTCAAGACAGGAAAAAAAAATGAATAAATGAAGTAGAAAAATGTCTCCAGAAGCTTATATTAACCTGGTTCAATCTAAGCATTCTTAATATATATGTCAAAATTCAAAAGTTTTCTGTTATTTGGACTTTTTTTTTATTAGCACTTTTTTTGTTAAAAAAAAATTAAAACAAAGCCCCCATTACACTCCTGCTTTTGGGCTCTCCATTCTATTCCTAAGAACTTGGTGTATGAAGTACAAACACTAGGGTACTGTGCCTTTGTTTTACAAACACTTTTACTGAGAACTTAAGGCACTGGAACTATTTCTGTTGTTTGCAGTTTATGTTAAAACTTTTTTGCAAGTCTATTTGCATTTTGTGTTATCATTTTTCCTTTAAATCTTGTAACTTTAAGAGACTAGACTTTAACAAAGAGCAGTTTCAGCTAAAATGAACTCTTGCCTTATTGGAACAGCTGTTTCTTAATGACCATGAAGAGAATGAATGGAGTCTCAGCTGAGTGCATGCAAGTTATTTTGGTAGTAGCATGACAAGATATGTGTAGAAGCTTTGCCAATATTTGTGCATGTTCAGTCTGCCTTTAGCTTTGCTAATTTTATTCTGTTTCCCTCAAGAAGTGGTATTTAGGGTTCACTCTCATGGGAGCATGAGGAGTGCAGGCTTCTTTGGGAACTCTTGCATCACAGCACCTCTCCTCCTGACCTACCTTTCTTTAGACGCCTCCTAATCCTTTCTTCTACCTGCCCACTGTAAAACCATTACAGGGGCTTTCTGTCATTTGGTTATTTGCTCAAGCTCTGATCTGCTTCTTTCTTAGAAATGGAGTCAGCTAAGATTCAGAGAAGGGAGGAATTAAGGCAGTAATAAACTTACAAACCTCTTGCTTTAGCCCTTTTGTATGAGTTGTGAGGGTTAATGAGAATGTAGTATGGTGTTTCACATGGGAAAGCAGATTTAGCTGAAAGCCTTTGTTTTTTTGCTAAGTCCCTCTGCTTCATAGCCTTGCCTCTGTACCTACTGCTGTGGTTTAGAGGAACAGAAGACAGAACCTCGACTAGCAGACTTTCAGTCAGAATAAGTTATATCATGTTGACATGACAGGCTTCACACTACAGTTTTAACTGACTCAACTTAGTGTGGTAACATTTTTATATATACTTTTTTTTTTTTAATTGAGGTGCAGTTATGTTTCGAGAGCATGTTCTGGTTCAGATGCAGCTAAGGTGGACAGCTTGGGGGTGCCTCAGGGCCTGCCAGCAAAGAATGGAGGCACAGCAGCTTGTTGGTACCTTGCTTAAAGTCTTTCCTTACTGAAAGCTTAATTTTGTCTTAATAGTTTAAGATTAGTGAGATTTAATCTCTTAAACATGCCCCTGCTATTTTCTACCAAATTGAAGTTTCACAACAAACCTTCTTTGAATTAGAGTTAGAAACCTGTCTAATTTATTTAGCTTTTGAATATCTCTTCATATAAGAGAATGCAACTCAGAAATTATAGTATGGGCCTGGAAATTACTAGGTATTTCAACAAAGATCCAGGTTTAAAACACTTCTATATTGAGGACATGTTTGTGACCAGAACAAAACTGGGTTCTTCACAGATTTAAGCTTCTTAGGTTTTGCTTTCATTGCCCTAAGACTTACAGAAAAGGCACCAGGATGAAGAGTATATTTTCATTTGCCTCCAGACTGAGCAGGCTGCCAGCTGAATACAGAGGTGGCTGTGTGTTAGGAGGGAGAACTTGGTTCCATGTCACTCCTGAAATAAGCATGTTGTTTCTCTTTTCCCTTCTTTTGCTCTACATGCCCTTTGGGGCTGGAGTGGGAAGGCAGGAGGTGTACTTTCACAAGTCCTCTCCAAATAGCAAAAAGTGCCAAGGTACTCCTGCTCATGAGCCATGCATAATATCGAGCCATGCATAATATCCTGCTATGCACTGCTGTATAGAAGCTAAATGTTGGGTCATTTCTAATGCGCTATAGAAGTCTCATATCACTTGCTCAAGGTCACTCTCAGACCAAAAACTGCCAGGAATAAAAGCAGAAAATCCAGCTGTGCTATAACTGGAAGGCCAAGCTCTGTCCCTGGAGTGCACAGATGAAGAGAGATATTGCTATGACTGTGGGGTGTATGGCACAGATCTGGTTTGCCTTCCCAACCTCCCTCAGGAGCTCTAGGGTCATCGTTGTGATTATTTATGATAACATTTGCTGACCCTTAGTTGCTAATAGTCCCACTGTGATGTGACCAGTATATTGATATCAACAAGCATTAATATCGGGTAGTAGAATAGCTCTCTTTTGTATCATCTCTCTCAAACTCTTTTAAAGAGATTAAAAACCCAAACCTGCAAGTACAAAATTCCAAAAATAA
Organism: Psilopsiagon aymara; assembly: GCA_024733675.1. Lineage (NCBI taxonomy): Eukaryota > Metazoa > Chordata > Aves > Psittaciformes > Psittacidae > Psilopsiagon > Psilopsiagon aymara. The sequence continues at coordinate 42,245 of JANRGW010039483.1, read as the reverse complement.
ACTGAGCTTGGCATAAGAATAAGTGATGAATGAAGTTCCTTTTTTTTTTTTTGGAGGGGTGTGGACACTTTGAGTCTATTTTCATTTTAATGGAAACATTTTTTTGTCAGCCTGCCAATTCAAAATAAGGTTAGCAAAACAAGCCTAAAAATAGTGAAGGTGTAGTACACCTAAGAAACTGTGGAAGTATTGAGTGAGCTAAAGCTAAATACCATATTATGACCCTAGCTGAGCACTTTATATGTATGATATATGTCTAAAAATAAATACATGAATATTAAGATAGAAGCCAAAAGCTCAGTGGTCTGTTGGACATGGTTAGATAACTAGCTGACTGTATTTCAGATAAATATAGATCTATAATATTAGTCTCATCAAGAAGTGGCTTTAACTAAAAAAAATTATCTTTTTCTGGCTTTAAATAGTTAAACTCCCAATCTGCCTAGGGATTGAAATGGGTGAACTCAATAGGAAAGACAAGTTTGTAAATATCCAGCTGAACTTCTACCATGAAGCCTCAAAATTAGATATATTTAAAAATAAAGATGGTTTTACTTCAGAAAACAACTAAATCTAAGCTCCTGAAAGCTTGTAGCACTAAGTACTTAAGATATTTGTTTGGTGCTCATAGTAAATATGGTAAAAAGTTTTATACTTTGCGGCACCTTTGTGACTTGTGGCTGCTCACTTCCTTCTATTAGATTATTCTGTACATGAAGTTTAGCTTTTGGGGTTTTAATAAAGAATACTGTCTTTATTCTCTAGTGCTGAAAAAAATCAGATTTTCGTTTCTCTAGCTTTTAAAATCAATGTAGTTATTTTTAGTAACTGGGGAAGGTTAAGCTTACAGGGAGGGTATGATTTATCCATGTGAACTTCAGATCAAGGATGTTTTCAGACACTGCCTGATGAAACTTTTTATTCAGCAGTAGAAAACCCTACCACACAAGGTTTCTCAGAGATACAGCTCACAAAATTTCATGGTTTTTTATTTTTGTTTAGGACCAAAGTATTTAGGCCACATTATTTGGGGGAATGTTTCTGTAGCTAAGGAATGTGGGCTCCATAAAGAAAACAATGAAGGCTGCAAATCAAAAGACCTGAAATCCATTACTGCAGATTTTTATTGGAAGTCTGGAGCCAGTGGACTGTAGGAGAGCCTAGTTTAGTCACTTGCTGACTGAAGGCAGACTGGGAGAATGCACTGTGAATGCAGGGTAGCCAGAGGGTAGCTGTGCAGTGGGGCAGCTAATGCTAAGACATGCTAAAAAATGAAAATATAAATTTATTGTCCGAGAAGTAAAGGTCTTTGTAATCTGCAGTGACAATTTAGTTCTCACACTATCTGTGTGGTCAGTAGAGTAAATGCTGTTTGTTTTGTAGATGAGAATACTTGTTTGAGATTGCATGGCCAAAAGACCGAGAGAAAGCAGACGCATACAGTTGGAAACTGAACTTGTAACCCTTCTGAATGAGTAATCTCCATGAATTGTAGCATGCACACTAAGACAATAGCTGCATAACCTCTTCAGCTAGTTCTGAATCTGTCTTCTTCCTCTTATTGCTTCTAGATAGGCAACTAAAAAATGTCTCTTAGTTGCTGCTATATCTTTAGCGATTCCTGTTTTTTCATGTAATTTTGAATAAGCTCAGTTAGTAGGAAGTAAGCCAAGATGAGAATGAGGAAGTTTGGGTGCTGAAATTCTCAGCAATTAAAGGAGTCTGTGTTTTGGGAAGTCTTCCAAAACTTGGGAGAAGTTGTCTAAAGCAGTGCATGGCTATAATAAATATATTAAAACCTCTGCTGAAATTGAAACTTTTTACTTTCTGCAAACTCAAGGCAGTCTTTCATTAGTTATTTAGAGAAAAACCCTGTTTCCCCAAATATGCACCGATATTTTCTTTTCCTGTTGAAACATTGAAAGCCATATTTAAGATGAGGTTTAGACGTGAAGCCAAGTGTGTCTCCGGATTCTGGATGCTCAGTTAGCTGAAAGGATTTAAACCAGAACTTGGAAGCAGATGTTTTTATTATTTTTTTTTCTTTGTCTTAATCTTACAGTCCTGTTGCTAAAGGCGAGCTGAAAACCTCACAACTTTTGTTGTGCAACATCTGCAAGTTGAAAGGCATCCAATTCTGGGAATCTGTGTAATCCTGACATAAGCCTGAAACTTCTTTGAAGGATGCTTCCAAAGGGAAGGGAACTTGGCTGTGAGATCACTGAGGTTTTTTTTTTTGTTGTTTTTTGTATCCGAGCTGGCAAAAAGTATATACCAGAAGTTGCTAGCACTGTTTTGCATGCAGGTGGCATCAATATTAGCTGTCTTCTAAAAGTCTGCATCTGCTAGTACTGAGAAGCTGTGCTTCATCTCTCACTTGTCACGAACTACTATTTCAAGTACTGTTAAATAACAGTGGTCACCAGAAATGGCTTTAAAAGCTTTTTTTGAATAAAACAGGTTTTCATCCCAAAAAACTAAGTTTATACAGCTGTATATAGCCTGTAAAACTAAGACCCCATAACATAACTCAGTGAGGGTCCTGATTAAATCTTTATTTGTTTTGTAGGTGAACACAAACCAGTTAAATCTTTTTTAAAGTTGAAAATTATAGGGTACATTTATTTCTGTACTATTCAGGCGAGTTGATATAATCAAATAACTTTCTTCCAGGAGAAGGGAGTGGGGAGGAAAAGAAACCAGTCAAGCTAATTAATTCCTTTTGACTAGCTCTTTCCAGCTCAGCCTCTAGCAGCCCTGTGGCTTATGTTTTGCTTTTTTTAGTAATTTTCATCAAGACTGAGATCTAAATTTTTGCTCGGAAATGCTTTGCATTCAGGATGAATGATGCGACTTGCTGAAAAGAGGGTTCCTTGGTCTGTGGTGTGACTGAGTTAGGTGATCTGTCTTAAGTTGGTTCTGGTGGCTCTCCTTTCTGAGAGGTGCCTTAGGAACATGCTCTATTCTGCTTGAGTTGCACTTTCCCAGTCACGTGCAGCGCAAGCCTGTTTGGTACCTATTCAGCCAGGTGAGAGGAAGGTCCTGAAGGCCTGTAAGATGGTATCTAGGGGTGGGTGACTGCCGCTAGTGTACTTGCTTATCAACATGAAGAGCAGCTTCTGCAGTGCCTGAGGAGCTCCTTGAGAAGGTGGCAATAGCACAGGGTTGGCCCTTGGCTCAGCAGGTTACCTGTGACTGCTTGCAGCTTTTCCTGAACAGATCCGCTACAAATGTGTCTCTTGTTTTTATTTTAGTCAGTTCCTGAGGCAGGAAGGGTCTGTCTTCTGCTGGGGAAGAACTGACCAGAAAACCAGGGTATTCTTGATCTGTAAATCTTTAGAACTAATTTATAAAGACATTTGCGATAACAACAGTTGAAAGGGTTGGCAATAATCTGAAGTTAATGAAATTTTATCAGCATTAGATCAGCTGTACACTGAAGAAAAATCTTCTGGTGAAGAAAACATTTTATTGAAAACACTGATGTGGCAGGGTGTGCAACAGATATAATTCTACAACAAAAAGTCACAAAATAAATACCGGATTTAAAGATCGAGCATTACTTTTGAGTAGCACATTCAGTCAGGATTTCCTTGAGATTTTGAAATTACGTTGTTTCTTGTCACAGATGAGAACCAACACTGCTGAATAGCATAGATGAGAAACTGAGATTAAGTGATCTCCTAGTATTTGGATACTAAATTACATGTAAATATCTTGCATATTATGGATGTCTAGGTGACTTAGCAAATCTCTTCTGGAAAGTACCTCTGAAAGATGTAGCTTCACTGATGTTCTCATGACTTAGGACCAGTCACATAATTATTAATAAAATATTAATTTCATAATTTGCCTCAGCATTGAATCTTATTGCTAATGTGTCTTTGCTTTTAATTATTATAGGAAATCTATCAGTGGTGTGGCTCATCATGCAATAAATATGAGCGGCTGAAGGCTACTCAAGTTGCTGTTGGCATTCGGGACAATGAACGAAATGGAAGATCTAAATTGATTACCGTGGAAGAAGGGAGTGAACCAGACCAGCTCATAGAGGTATTGTGATATACATACCAGTTACTAACTTAGCGGTGAATAAAATGCTTTTATGCCTCAAGAACTAAATAGGATTTGTCTCAAGCCACAAATTCTGCAAGGATTCCAGGAAGTCTGATTTAGGTTTTGGGAGGCCAGTTTATACTTCTTTTCTGTCCTTATCCAAGCACTGTTAAATTCATTGGGCAGCAGAATCTGAGAGAATTAATCAGCTGAGAAAGAATACCTTTTCAGGAACTAAATGTTTGCCTTTTGTTGAATTAGCCATGAGGTGTCTGAATTAACAGCGTAGCTCACACCTCAACCACACTGTCTGCTCTGTATGGGGAAAGAGCAGCATGGAGGTGGGACAGTACCAAGCAAGAGGAAAGATACAGAATTACTATGCCTATGAAGCAAAAAAATGTAGCAAATTGCAAAGAGACTCATGAAGCCAAGCACGCTGCCTAACCGTTTCTATGACAAACTCTCATGCACCTAGCCTCTAGTAACCCTTGTGTATTTAAAACGTTTAACCATTTACTTTGAAAAGAGTGGAAAAAATGTTATGACTTATGGAGTTTTCAGATCTTGGCAAAAAAAATAAATAGCACTGATGAGTTTTTGCAGGCCACACATACTAATTAAAGCATTCATTGTCACTTTTCATTGTGAGCTAAATTAAGCCTTTTCTGTTAATTCTCCAAAAAGAAGGATGAGCAAAGCAGGGTCATAAAGCAGTCTTCAACAAAATGGAAAATGTACAGTTGGAACATTGCCTTGTAATTTAGATTAACTTCAGGAAGTAATGCTAATGGTGCATGCAGGTATGCCATTAGTTTTGGTGGTGCTTGCACTCAGTTTTGTCATGCACAGTATAAACAGTTATTGCCTAAGCACAAAATGTGCCAGGTGCTGAGTTGCCTCCTGTGGCCATGCTAGAAGTGATCACCACTCCTTTGGACGATCTATACATCTGCTTGCAAAGGCTTTTTTTGCTGTGGGTTGTAAATACACACGTGGTTGTGTTCAAAGTAGCGGTGATGACACCCAGCACACCAGAGACCTTTTGAAGGGTTAAAAAACCCAATCCCAAATAAACAATCCTTTTTCTGGCTTTCTACTTCCTTGTACAGACTTCTCACACCAGCTCTGATGTGGCACATGCTTTACACCTCTAACTTTTATGCAGAGAGCACAAGTTGACAATCACAGCCCAGTCTCCTGCTCCTTATTTGAATCACAGGATTTCATTGCAGCCCGATGCGGCCCACGGCTGGACGGCACCGTGGGAACCTGCTGGCGCTATCCCCTGACCGCAGTTTCATATTGCTATGCAGATCCCGGAGTTACTGCTCGAGGCTCTGCAGGGTGTTTCGGATAAGCTCACTCAAGCGTGAGCTGGGAGCGTTGATCAGAAAGGCTGCACTTTGTGCCTCTTATCAACCGAGATGCAGACGCAAAGCTTCTGTGTGGCTGCAGCGTGGATGAGGGCGGCCGCAGGCTGTCCGCCTCCTCCCCCTGACAGGCTATGAGCAGCAGGGATGGGCTGGCCTCACCGCTGCATCTGTTTGTCATATATTTCAGCTGTGTACAACTGTTGTTTTGTAACAACCTTGACAGATGTTTAAGAGCAGGAAAAAAAGCAAGGTGGCAAAACCAGCAAGGTGGCATTCTGATCCTGTAGCGCCTTTTCTTATTTTATTTTTTTTTTTTTTTAATTAGGATATGGAATCACAGAATGGTTTGGGTTGGAAAGGACCTTAAAGATCATTTGATTCCAAGCCCCCTGCCATGGACAGGGACAAATGCCACTAGTCCAGGTTGATCCGAGCCCCCTCCAACCTGGCCAGGGATGGGACAGCCACAGCTTCTCTGGGCAACATGTGCCAGGGCCTCACAACTCCCACAGTAAAGAATTTTTTCCTTATATTTAATCTAAATCTCCCATCTGTCAGTTTAAAGCCATTCCCCTTTGTGCTATCACTATCTGCCCTTGAAAAAGTCCCTTTCCAGATTTCTTGTAGGCCCCTCTTTAGGCACTGCTATAAGGTCTCCCCTGAGCCTTCACCAGGCTGGACACCCTGTCTTCATGGGAGAGGTGCTCTAGCCCCCTGAGGATCTTCATGGCCTCCTCTGGGCTCACTCCAATAGCAAATATTTTTTATAATATTTTATTTATCTTATGTTTATTTTGTTTCTATTTAAAATTTTTATAATTAATCTTTTCTTTGCTCAGTAGACTATGAAGAAGTTTCTGCTTTTTCTTTTTGCATTGTGAATATATAGAGAAATAAAATTGGTAATTCAGAGCAAGTAGGTTCATCGCTTTCGTTATCACCACTGTAATGAGCCTGATTTGAGGGATTTTGTCACCATCCAGTGCTTACCTTCTAGCTTGCATTATGCTAGGTAGCTGTGCTTTAGGAAGTGCTGCTCACATAACAGGATCTGCAGCTCAGCTGTGGCTATCCCACTTCAAGCTCTGAAATGTGCTGCTGGCACACCAGGAGGGCAGTTAACCTCACAAACATATAAAACCTATTAATTCCTCTTCCTGTTAAAGTGGTATCCAGTTCCTGGTTCTCTTCACTTTGATTGCTTCTTGCTGTCATAAATCTGTCTCTGATTTGCTACAGGCCTTACTCAGGCTGACTGCCCTGCATCAGGAAGGATGGATTTTTGCCATCTCTAGCTTTCTTAGAAAAAGTTTGATTTATTTACTAGGGAAAATAATTATGTACTTTAAGTATTTATTTTGTCGTCCAGTGTGCCACTGAAATCGGAATGAGATTTCCTGAAATTCTCTCTGACAACTGTCAGGAATGATTTCCCCTCCTGTGAGCTAGAAATCTGCTTCCATACCATGGCTAAACTGCTAAACCTGCTTGTGCAGTGCTGCTTAGAGAAGTGTTCACCAGGCAAGGGCTGACATACCCACTACAAGTACCAAGGTAAACAGCTGACAGCGATCGTAGCCCTGCTCTGTAAGCACTGCATCCTGACTCCCAGCCAGCAAAGCAAGACTGCTGTGCTTTGCCCACAGCGGCCAGACACAAGCTGATTCAACAAACCCTGCCAGCATTCTGTCCTGCTGTGGGGTTAGCAGAGGTAGCAGTGGCCATGCTGGGCTGCTGCTTCCAGGCCAGTCGCTTTCCCACTGGCAGCTGGGGGTTGCGGGTGAGGTGAGCTACTCTGACAAGGGCAGCTGCCTACTCACAGCTACCGTTTTTAGCAAGAACTGGGAACAGGCTGGCACGGCTTGAGCAATTTTCTCATGGGAGACAGCTGTCTGGAGCATGCTGTAGGGCGGGATCAATTGATGTGGCAGGCCAGCAAGATAGAGCTTGCTCGCCCTGGGAAAGGAGAGCAGACAGAAGCTGGGCACATGAGTAGTTTTGACAGTAGCAAGCCTGTTTTTCATCTGCCATAGTGACCAGGGGCCACTTGAGAACACAGTGACTGTCCTGTGCTCCCACTCAGGAAATGCACCTTGTCTGGAAAGCTCAGACCTGTAGTGAGAACACAGAAGGTCTCATAAGATGCTGCAGGAATCACTAGAACTCTTTGACCACAAAGACAAGGCGGAAACTTTCTGTGCAGGCACATCAGAGGTATTTGATCTGGCTGTTTGCACTTGAGGTGAGGTACCAAACTGCAGTGCTGTATAGGGTTGCTGCCTCATAAATTTAGAAAATAACAGACCACCTTGGACAAATTGCTGCTGTTGCTGCTCAGTAACTGTGACTGGCCTCCACAGTCACAGCTGCCCATATTAAAATTCACCAGATGCCGACTCTGCGCTTATTTTCACATGTAAACAGCTGAATAGAGTTACTCATTCTGTTGGATTTTAGGCCTGAATGTTCAAATTGTGCTACAGGAAATTTTTCACCTGCATAAGAGCAGTCCAAAAATAGGTCTTAGCAATGCTTGAGTCAGTTTGGTTGCTCTAGGGTGAGCTACACTTCTTTTTTTAACTTTAACCAAAAGGAACACTAAATATATAGTTTCAAAACTGACCCCAAATTCTCTAGGGTCCATTGTGGGCCCTGTTGCTTGTCTTTCTGACTGCTTGCAGTGGTAAGTAGACATGTCAGAGCACTGCGTTTGGATACCCAAGAGATCACTGAGGTCTGAGAGAGCAGCCACAGTACCAGGTAATTGTGCTCAAGACAGACAATTTTCTAACTGTAGTTGGAATCTCTGCTCTAGTTCTGAAGAGAGGACAACACTGGGGAAGCTGGGTTTTAAAAACAGTTTCCCATGATCTCATGTAGTGTCATGGGAAATGATGAGTGGGGGACTGAGGTACCCTGTCTCCTTTCAGTGAAGTTATTGTCCACTGTTTGGCTAGTGAGTGTGTGAGCTGTGCTTCTGTTTTCGGAGTAATGGCAGACTGCAGAAACAAGGAATTGGAAACATCTGTGTTTGTGAAGTTTACTAGTTGGTCAGGAAGCTGAATGTGCTTGCAGTGATGCAGGAAACAGAAATTCAGTTCATCACCCAAGAGAAAGATGCAAAGCACCCAATCCTCCATTTGTAGAACACCAAAACCTTCATCTGGTATGTTACCTCTAGAGATGAAGTAGAAGAGGGAGATAAAGTCTTAGTATAGTTGTTTTACTATATTTGTGCAATTTGAAGTACTAGACACCCTGAAAGATTTTTAGTTTGACAGTATTATGCTGACTACATGGACTTACCTCCCTGTGATACATTTAAAGTACCTCAGGCAGTTTGACAGTGTGTCTGAGTGTATAAAAGCCAGTCAAAAAGGAGAATAGACTGAGTTCTAACTAAGCTAAGTATTGAGTCTGCATCTGTCCCTTCACTTAATCATGAAGTGTTCAGCTAACGCTTTTCGAGATGGTTCTGTTTTCCATGAAGTCAAAACTGTCTGGTTCTTGATACTGCTTCATTGTTCACCTACAAATTATTCCCTTAACACCACAGCTCTTGGCAGTATGTGATTGCTGCAGTTTTTATTGCTGAGGATCTTGGCTTTTATTTAATTTTTGCAAAGGTTTTTGATGTTCATGCCTGAAGCAATAAACCCAGAGGAACATGCCTGCTGAAGCTAAAACCACATGGAAATAAAGGATCGTGTTAGTATGCATCTTTGACATTGCTCTTCTGCCTTCAAACAGAAATGCCACAACCTTGTTTGCTCAGCATTTGCAGTTGTCATGTTCCTGGTTTTGTGAGAGTTCTAGTGACCTTGCAACAGATAAATTCAGACTCGTTCCTCATGAAACAAATGTGTATTCATCTAGATTAAATATTGAACAACAGAGGGCACCTCTCCTCCTTTCTAATAATGTAAACTTCTCCTCCCTCTTTTTTCTTTAAAACTCCTAAGTGACACTTAATCCTGAGAATTCCTGGATGCCACTGTGGTCAGTGGTGATTGTTTTGGCTAACGGTGTGAATAAATACTACACAGAAGTATGGTAATGGCTTGATCATATTACAGCCAGTCACGCCTTTCTACCTCTGTAGCTGGAAAGGGACTGGTAGTGCTACACAGTCCTAACTCAGTCATGCAGCTAAAGTATCAGAAGCACAGAAAATAAGATCCCATCACAAATGCAAGTAACGGAGGCTGCTTCTCTAGAGACCCAAGTAATGCAAACATCACAACAGCTTCAAGCTCCAGTAAACCTTAAATTAGCTGGATAGATGCCTGGCCATACAGACAGAAGAGCAGAACCACCTCCTCCCCCCTTAAATCCAAGCCCCTGAAAATTACTTGCTGCAAACCAAAGATAATTTCCAAGGGCAGCACAAAGCACAATGAGGTAGCTGGGAAAAACTAAGGCTTGCTGAGGCTTGTAACTAGCATATGTGGGTTTGCAAGGGCATGCTGCTCTGAAGGAGCTAGGCAGGTTCCTTTAGTCCCCTGGCCCTGTCATCTGGATCATTGCATAAGGCTCAAAGAGCAGTGCGTGCCCCACCAGCTTGTTTCCTGCTCCTTTCCTGAGGGAGCAATAGTAGGATCTGCCACCCCAACCCTGCAAGAACTGTTGCTCTCATGGCATTTGCTTTCTTGTTCCCTTACTTTTGAACGTATGATAAGGAGAGTCTTGTTTGTTTTGTATACAGAGGAGTGGAGGAATAGTGAGATTGATGCAGGTGGAGGAGGGGTAAATTCTTTTGTGGAATACAAATTCCAGGCATTTATTAGGGATTAAATTATTGTTTAATCATGCAGCTTGTACACACCTACATGATAATCTCAAAAGTTATTAGTTCATAAGCAGTGAATGGCATGTAACTATTATGGTCCAGCCTGACCTGTTAGTTTGCAAGAAAATGCCCAATATGAAAAATACCTTAATGAAATCATATTAGGCCAAATTATCCATGGCTCTGGGGATATGTAAGCCAAAGTAGTATCTTTCACTGAGGCAGTTGGAAAAAATGGATAAGCTTCCAGGGATTTTTGTGAAGCATACTAGAAATTAAGCTCAGTCCCAGGGCAGAAGCAGTACTGAACAGTCATGCACAAAGGAAAATGAATGCATTGAGAGAGGGGTGAGGACAATGAAAATTGTACCAGTCCCCTGTGCAAAGACTCATATATGCAGTCAGACACGCAGAGATAAGTTAACTACACTTATATGAGAAAGCAAAAAGTGAAGAAAGCTAATGGGCATAAACCAGCAAAACTATAACTATACTAGCTATAGTTACTAGCTGTAGTTGCAGTAGGTACTCAAATGAACTTTCTCAGGCTGCTTTGAAAATACAGGTCAAATTTACCCCTCAGGAAGACAATGCTTCTTCCCTGGAATGGTTTTGGATATATGCAGGTGTCAGCAAGAACACAGTATGGGTCTTGTCATTTCAAACAGTAGGAGTTTGTAGGATATAAATTAAAAACAGTGCATGGGGAAAAATACTGTACATGCTCGTGCACATTTCATAGCAACATCTGCCCAGTCTGAGGAGTGTCAGTTTATTTATCACTACACTCTTTAATTAGAGTTTATGATAGGCTATGAACGTGGATGCAAAGTACAAACCCCTTGCCCTGCAGGGAGCCAGTTTCAAACTGTCAAACCCAGGTGTCCTGTTTTCTTTCTAATAACTGGGTAGATCTGCTTCATTAAGGACAGTCTTTTTTCTTGATGCAAATTGCTATTGAAAGGACTCAATTACGCAACCTGTGCTCAGACAAAGCAGGCATGGCCTGGATTTCAGCAGGCTCAGCTGCTTTGCTCCAGCTGAGCATTTTGTCCACTGTTTTCCCCCAGGCCCAGGTAGAAACTCAGTAAGTGTTCTGCCCAAGAATGGCAGAAGATTCTTCAGCTACATTGTGAGTTACCCATAATGTTCTTCAAACTATAGTTTTCAGTCTTGGCTGCCTGAAGCCAGGTACTTAAATGTCAGGGAACTGAATAAGAGCTGCAGGTGGCAAGTACATCTGAAAATCAGGCTTTTAATCAAGACTCTAAATATGAATTGCAGCGCCTGCATTAGAAATTTTACTTCAGAATATGTTCAGGTGTATTGTACAGCATGGCATGAGCTAAATCATTTATGAACAGCTCTAATAATAGATGGTTGAAAACCTAATTTCTCACATTAAGAAAGATGCTTCTATAGGAGGTAATTTCAGTGAATTTCTAAAATCATAATGAATTTCTGTAAGTGCTTGCAATTAAATTATAATATATCTCGTTTGCATTCTTGTGGGTGAGAAAACCACTCATCTTTGTTATGTTTTCTTCTTCAGCAGCTGTAGCGCTTGCAGGGTTACCACATTACTCAATTATAATCTTATAATTACATGTTAGAATATTAATAGAGTTTGTAATGGCTTTTTTTCCTTTCTGTGCTAGGCTATCAAGAAATCTATTGATGAAAACCCACTATAATTTTCAGTTATTAAAGAGCATAATTAAGAAGGCAAGGCCAAAGAAAAGAGTTGTTAGCAGTTATTTCCACGTGGAGCTGCGCTTTCCACATACTTTCTAGCAATGGGGGGATTTCATGGAGAAGAACTGAAAGGACAGAGTTTCTTTGCTGTATAAAAAGCTCAAGGATGTGCTGTTTCTGGAATGCTGCATCTCCCCAAGACAAATACACCTTGAAAGGTTGTTTTGTTTTTTTCCAGCAGGTCTGCCTCATCCCATCCCTTGCGCAGAGCAATTCTCAAAGGATAAGGTTCTCTTTGAATTCTCTTTAGTGAAAGTTGTGCAGTGCAGGAAGGAAAACTTTGCAGTTTTTTTCTCACAGGAGTCTGCATATGCAGGTTGCTGTTTCCCTATCCAGGCGGTACAACAATGGAGTAAAAGCTCTCTCACATCTAAGCAAGGGTGAAGAACAGCTGCATAGAAGAAACCGTTCATTCTGTTACGGGATCAGCTCAGTATTTCCACCACCACTGAGTGTGTAACATTGAAGAAATGTGTAAATATAATAACTGTATTTACTGCAAAGCAGGTTATTAGGACCAGGTCTTCTGCTTACATACCAGCCCATGACTTTGATACTATCTGGCTTTACCTGTGAAAATAAGAGGTAGGTAATTAAAATGAATTTAAATGCTGCAGTAATCAGTGTGGCAAGTAATTTTTCAGAGCTATAAATCATAGCCCCTTTGTTGAACATTTTGGCTCATTTACACAAAATTTGAGGAAGTGCAGGAACTTAAAACCAGAAATCAGTTAATGGAGGGCACCTAAACTAGCAGGAGGAATTCTTTTCAAAGAGCTAAGCAGGATGCATCTCCTAGACAACCAGGTGAAAGAAACGTTATTGCTCTCTCTCTTTTTCTACTGTAATAAATATTTAATTTACTCCAAGCTTCAGCAGGAGGCATTAGAGAAAATCAAAATAGTATCTGGTTTGCTTTCTTAAATATTAGGGTCCAAATGTATGCTCCAACTTGGATGCAAGAGTCTGAGTGTCATACCAGAGAGGATCCCCAGGCTGATTTAGTTTTGTTGTAGAACCCCTATTGGGCTCTATAGGACTAGAAATGCTGAGCTTGCTCATAGGGCCAGTGGTGTGCTGGGAAAATATTTCAGTGCCCCAAGTAGCTTTTTCCACCTTCCCATATTATGAATTAAGTGCTGAAACACCTTTCTGCAGCTCCCTCTGCTCTTCCTGATGCTGGTGTTCACCATGGCTGCCTTCCAGTGGCTGTGCATCCCCTGGGAACTGCTCTTCTAGCAGGGTCAGTGGCTGCCAACCCCTGCTGCTGCCTACAGCTAAAGCTTCACAGGGTGTTTGCCATACTCCTCCTTTTTACCCCAATATTGATATGATCCAGCATGCTACAGCCTCAGGACCTGCCCATGTGGTGGCACTGCAAATGCCCTGCTGCAAAAGTGGAGGCACTTAAGGAATGAAAACATGTGTGTTTCATGGATTTTAGCAGATAAGTATTCTTTGTCTGAGGCTTCATGTTGGCATTAGTTACTGATTTATTTCTATTATTTTCCAACACATAAACATGTACTGTCATGAATCACCTAAGATTTTTTTATCTCCAAGACTTTCAAACTGGAATCTGCAAAGCTAGAAAGGCTTCAATGTGTGCCTGGCTTTATGTCCCAGTAAGTAGAAAAAACAGGCATCTCAAGCACATGTGCAAGTCTCTGCAGGATTCAGGCCTCAATTCTCATAGTTCTGGTGCTATCAGAGGAGCATGTAGCAAAGGAATAAGATTTAAAAATGAGTATAAATGTGAAAAAGATGCAGTGTGATTACTTACTGCATTTTTAATTATGCTGCAGGTAGGCAGGTCAGTTCTCAATGTTCAGCAGCACTAATGGTTACAAAAAGGCTGCTGCGTGTGCATATTTACTGCCATTCACCCTCACGGTTTCTCTAGTGTGGAATCACTGTTTATCCTGAAGGCATCCTAAAAGCCAGACATTTGAAGATAATGTAGGTTGGGGGTTTCCTCAACTCATTTCACGCACACCCGGCTGCAGTGTAAATATCTAACTTAGGTACTGCCAGCTGTGCAGTCCCAGCAGGACAGAAGGTAGCTTGTTTTACCTTGAAGGCAAACTGTGAAAAACATCAATTTTGTACTCTCAAGACTGATCTAGATACTTTTTTAATGAAAATGTTATCCACGGCCTGTTTCGCAGAGCAGAAAATGAGTGTTAGAATATCACTGTCATACCAGTAAGGGATTTATATTCAAATTACCCCAGACAGATATGCAAAGTTGCAAATATTGCATGAAAAGCTGCCAAGGACTAATGCCCTGTTTTTCGGAAGTTAAGCATAGAGATATGAACAAAATTGTGTTTTGCATTTGAAATTCCTGAGAAAACAGAAGATGGCTAAAAATGTAGGCCATAATTTAAGTGTCAAAAGTGCCATGAGCAACTGATGTGTTTTGCTACTTCATAGCAATCTGGATGCATACAGATCGGGTTTAGACCTTAATATTAGGAAGTCCTTTTGATGAATTACATGGTGACCCCCTCAAAATTAACAGCATGCTGGAACTATTTGTTGGTATAAACCATCAGTTTTGTCCACTGCTCAGTACCTAATGGCTGTTTCCATCTTATTTTCAATCTCTTTTCAGGCAGGTGGGAGGTCTTCTGCTCAAGGTGAGCATGTAATGACATCTGTTGTGGCTGGGATCGCTAGTGTGAGGCAATTTCAGGCAGAAATCCTGCTAGCTACCTGGGAGCAGTTTAGTGAAAGGGTATTCTTTTTCCTGTTGGGAATGTAATTTTTTCTAAGTCTATGAATGTTTGCTCAGATTGATAGAAAGAGTGCCAGGTTACGTAACCAGTGAAATAAGCATATTCAGCTATTCATAATCTGATCGATGTCAAAAGTTGTTTGTGAGTGGAACAGAATATCCTCTGCAGTGGTTGTGCACTGGCAGGAGAACCACAAAGCCAAAACAATTAGAAATTAAACTGCCCAGTTACTTCAGCAGCAAAGACCCAAAGTCACCTTTGCCCAATGAGCATCAGGATGTACGTCTGCTCTGGTACCCAAGGTCAGCCAGGTGGTTACTAGCTTGCATCATGTTCATACTTTCCTCTCTCTACTGGATTAATCTTCTTTTACAGACCTCTGCAGTAGATATTGGAGGCAGTATTTATTTCAGAGAGACATTCCTTGTAGTCTTCTTTGTTTGAAGGTTAATAAAAATCTAGGCGTTGGTCTGCCAATGAGGCCATGCTGTGCCTGTAGTTCAGGCCTATTGACCTGCACTGAGGATTTATACTCCATCACAGCCTACATGTGTAGCTTGAGTTTATTGGAGCAGGATATACTTGCTTATGTCAGAGGCTGCTAGAGAGTAAATGACGACCTACTAATCTTGATTGTTTTCCAAAAGTATTAAGTAATAAAATATCAGGACCATAAGACAACTTTAAGCTATGTAAATGTCTTTCTTTTCTTTCTATTGCTCTTGGCATATAAAGAGGGGAATTAAAGGTTTTTGAGATTTGGCATTTGGGATTGTCATGGGTTCAGCAGTAGCAGTCATTTTTCTCCTTCTTGGTAGTTGGTGCAGCACTGTGTTTTTGACTTGTGG
>JANRGW010039483.1:0-26580 GCA_024733675.1 Psilopsiagon aymara | reverse complement strand
GAGGGGGAAGTGAGTGAACAAAACTGCTTGTTTTACAGCTTAAACTGCGGCAGTTCTTTTAGGAGGGGGAGGTGGGTGAACAAACTGCGTGGCTGATTTACAGCTTAAACCACGACAGGGATGGCAGCCACAACAAATAGTTCAGTTTCAGACCCGGAAATCTAACCCAAACTGCATAGTAAGAAGAAACACAAATACAGTGCTAGTGTGCACAAGTTAAACTCTATGAAACTGGATTTCTCTCTTAATTAACCTTCACCTGACACGTTCTTTGAGTATTGTTTCCCAAGTTGGATTTTCAGCCTCACTGAAGTCTTTAAACTTGCTCCTCCCATTAAGTCAATATCAACTATTTTATGATGCAGAGCCGGCTAGCTGGCTTCTCCAGTTATGAAGACAGTGTTTGCTAAATTTCTTGCGCTCCTCTGGAGGGTGCAGATACTTATAGAGAAGACATTGTACATATGAGAATAAGAAAGGGGATTATGGTTATGCAGGCAGGATAAGATATATTGCACTTATCATAAGACAGGAGTGAACTTGGGCACTTGTTGTAGAGAATCTGATGTTCTTTGGTTTTCATGATGATATTCTTGCACCAGCCAAGGAGTGTAAACATAAAGGTTTAACAAAATTTAAAGTTTTAAAAATCTTAAAGAATCAAAGCTTTGAAAATTAATGCAGATTGGCTTTCTTTAATCCCTCCCCCTTCAAACAAGATCTAAAGGTGTGTAGTTAATGAATACTATTGATAAAGCAATGTTAAATTAGCATTCCAAAGCTCTCACTGAGAGGTAAACTGGTGTTAGACTATAGCTGTGTAATGCAAGGTGGGCTCTGCCTTAGCTAGCTGTGGGCATGCCTTAGTATGAAACAGCTGTGGACCTGATTAAGCCTCAAGTGGTAAAACAATATCACATATGCCATGAGGTTAGAATGTGCACACTGGTGGTCACTGTAGAATAGTAGCACTTGTGCACCTTGCTGAGGATAGAGTTGCTCATGCTTTCCTCCAGGACAAACCTGCATGCAAGAAGCAATGGTGAGAAGAGGATAAGCATCATTCTGTGGTGGAGCAGCAGAGAGTGAGGGTTGGATTGACACCTTAATCTGTCAATGACAGGTAAGGTGAAGTGATGTGAAGAGTCTGTGTTTTGGAAATCAGCAGCTGTAAACAAAGATGCTAAGGCCAAAGAATGAAGAAGCTGAGGCATAGGTATGTTTTCATGGCCCCTGATTATTCTTTAGATTATTTCTAATCTGAATGATCTTCAGGATTCCAGCAGTAAAGAATAACAAATGATGATATTAAAAAGTGGTTTCAAACCTGTGTGTGCGCTTGTATATTCATGAGAGGTGTGGTTTGAAGTTGCCAGTGCGGTTGGGAGTCTAGGGTAAAGTATAGCTAGGCTGTTTTGCATCCCCAAGAGAGCACTGCTATTTTCAGATGTATAGGATGGATATGTGGGTCTGAGTTCTTGGCAGTTTGCAAGCTTAGGATTTGAACCTCTGAGCAGCCCAGGAGAGCCAGCCCAGAGCTCTCAGTCTGCTGGATTGTAAGGCATAAAGACCCAGTGGAGCAGCCTGACTGTCTGTATAGGGAGAATTGTATGAGCAAGGCCATGTGTATATACCTACCATGGGATTTGTGTGAAATGAAGAGTATATGTAGATAAGAATCAGAAGACTCAATGTCTTTTAAACTGCCTCTTGGTTTAAGTCATCTTATTGGGAAACCTTGCTGAAAAGCTTTGGGAGCCTTTGACAATAGTCTCAGCTGGCAGGATTTGTTTGCTTTTTGATGCATAACATGAGGATTATCTGTACAATGGTGAGGTACCCTGGAAAGCTGCAGCTGAGCCAGCCATATGCTTAGGTAACAATGAAATCTGATTCCAGCACAGCAGTTAGCTGTTGTTCAATACGCACTTGGTAATCTTCATGTAAAATTATCAATTGTCATACCACCCAGGCCATGTGTGGACTCAGCTGAGGCATGGAAGTTTTCCTTAGGAGGAAAGACACCTTCTCTGGAAGGCATTTCTTTGGGACAGAATTTAACATTATTTTTTCAGCATAAATTGCTTTTTTAAGTACAGATTTTTCCCTTCTGTGCTCTGTGTCGTCCTCCAGTCTCTAAGACAAGCTGGCTGAAATTAATACATGTTGGGAATGACATAAGTTGTTCCTAGCAATACAAAAGCATTGGTGAACCAGTCATCTATGAGTTTGGATTTAGACTGGGTTGCATGTAAAGATAATGCAGATTAATCGATTACTGGAAAACCCATTACAGTGTTTGGGTACTTATACTCTAGCACCTACTCTCTCTCTTCACTGAATTTGTTACTCTTTTGTTGAACAGGTTTTAGGGAGCAAGCCAGAGCTTTCCGAGTGTGGTGATAATGATGATGAGCTGGCCGATATTACAAACAGGAGAAGTGCTAAACTATATATGGTAAGTAATTTATTTGGTTAATTAACACTGTACAGTATTCACGCATTGTTCCTCATGCATGGAGTTGTGGCTTCAGTTACAGAACTACCTTTGTGTTAGTTGATTTGCAGCCAATGGACAAGTTTCTCAAGGGATGTCAATCAAGACAGCCCAGATAATTTCAGGGGGAAAAAGAAAGGATTATAGCCTGTTTACTCAGGAAACAAGCTAAGCATCACCTATGAGGCATTCAGTTCAGGTCAAAGAAGAATTAGCTGGTCTTCTTACATCAAACTATATTTTGTGTCTTCTCGATTTTAACAGTGAGAGTTTTGGTAAGCATACATGTTTAAGTTATTCTTAACTAAGTTTGAAAGTTGGACAGTTGTGTTATATTTTATATATAAATCCAAAGGAATCTGAATGGAAACCTCCTTTCTTTTCCAATGCCCTTTTCTCTCTTCCTTACCTGCAATAGCTTAACACTGACTAGGACAGTGCAGCTGCCGGAAAAAAAATTGACTCCATTTAAATCAGAAGGAATTTCATGATTGCAGTCTGTAAAGTTAATAATTTCCCTCACATCATGCTAGGCATACTGCTCTTCCCTAGAAGAGGCATTGAATTTATTCTTTGAACTACCATTACAATATCTTACCTGTATACAAAGCTACACTACTATTAAATAAAATAACCCCCCAAAACCCCAAGCCAAACTTTCCCAACTATTTCCAAGCCCTTATCCTTATTTTATTTTTTTATTTTATCTTTTCCCATAGCTCCTCTTTCTTTCATATTCTCCCACTTGAGAAAAGAAGTAAGAAAGTACTTGGAAAAGGGGAATGTTTTAACAATATCTATAAAACACATTATCCTCCCTCCTCCCAATAAGAAAAGAATATTTTATCCTGAAGACTACACGAAGAGTATTTATTTTACAAGCTTTCATTAGCATGGAGGTCTGGACCTTTCTCTTCAGTAGTTCCTGTTCTGGCTCATGCAATGAGATTACCTTGCATGACGGAAGACTTTCACTGGCATACGACGCACTTGTCTTCCCCATAGTCACTTGAGAGTCAACAAATGGCAACACTGACAGCACTAAGTGCTGCTGTATCGCCCTGTGTATGACCTTTTAGGTGCCATATGCAGTAGCTTTGAGGCTGCTGTGAAGTATGAGAGAGGGTGAATCCCTCACTCTGCATCTCCTGCATCCCACAGACCACAGTAGAATAAAGCTACCTCTCTCTCTGCCTATAACATGATTCTTCCCCTACCCACATGTGTTGCAGGGGTTTACAAGAAGCCTATATGAGGTGATCATTGTTACAAGGCCATTTTTAGTCCTTGTGGTATATGTGCTGTGTTTAGTTCCCATTAATCATTCCGTTCTTGACAAAAAATCTGGCACATATTTAACTTCTTAGGAAGGTTTGGGGCAGGGGAAAGAGAAAAACCTGCAGGTGTGATCAGGACCATGGTAGTAGGACAAGACTAAGGAAAAATGCTTGCAGTAAATTTTGGAATCCTAGGAACTCTCAGAAAATTTTGTGAATATGTATTAAATTCCTCTAAACGTTCCTGTCCTGCTAACAGAGTTCTGTTGGCTAAATTTAAATGTGCTGCAGTATAACAGTAAGTGTCAAAGTCAGGAGGCAGAACTACAGTGAGCCCTCACGATAGGTATAATAGCTGATTTTTATTTGTTGTATGCAGTTGCAGTTGCCATCTTGTGCTTCCATAATACACAAGGTAAGATATAATGGTATATTTATAATTTATACTTAATAATGAAAGGAAATAAAGACTTCTAGAAAAGTTATTACCAAAGTGATAAATTCTTTTTAGTAGTAACAATTGGTCTTTTCACCATGCAGGCAAGAATTTTAGAAGTTTTTAAAAATCTACATGAACATACAGTGGTAGTAGAGGTTACAAAACCTCTACTAGAGGTTCTGTAACAAGTCTTATACGACAGTCTCCAGTTAACAAATTATATACTATTATATAGGTATTTATTGTTAATAACAGTGTTGGACTATTTTGTTACAATTTCAAATGCTGCTGTACTTTTGGCTTCATGCAGGATGCTTGGTAGCAGAAGATACCTAGGGACTCCACTAGTTCAGCTGAACATACAGGAGAGGCTGGAGAAAATACAGACTTTTAACTGTCAGGTGTTCACTGAATGAGCAGTTGAATTGAAAGGCGAAAGAAATAGATTTAAGTTGTTAGACAGGAATCCAACAAACTCATTAAAATTAATGCTGCATCTCCCCCTATTGGATGTAAGATGAAATGAAACAAAATTATCATCAGCCTGCCTAACTTCCCAGCAGCACACAGATTTCGTCTAGCCATTTATATAGGAACGGCAGCTGATCATTATAGTAATTTTGGGAGCCAAAATTAATTTGGAAATAAAAGGCAGGGTTGCTCTAAATTTGAAATGTTTGCTTCTTAGGTGTCAGATGCAAGTGGATCCATGAAGGTGTCCCTGGTAGCAGAGGAAAACCCCTTCTCCATGGCTATGCTTTTGTCTGAGGAGTGTTTCATTTTGGACAATGGTGCTGCAAGGAAGATCTTTGTGTGGAAAGGTAAGAGGACACTTCTCTTGCAAATGCAGAAGCTACACAGATATACCTAAGGAGTCAACACAACACCCTGGGACAAGAATTTAATATTGGCTGGACACAGTACCCTGCACACAGTCTTCCTTGGTGCAGGTGCAATTTCTTGGTGGGCACAGATTGCTCATTTGGGTAACATCCTCCAAATCAAGTCTTGTCTAAGGGTCCTGGTTATTTCTGAGGTATTTGTAAGCCTGGGTGCCTAAGTGCTTATCTAAGTGGCAGTTACAATGCAAGCGTAAAGAATTCTACAAATTCTATATACTGCCATCAAATCCCTATCATCTGGGACAAACCCTGGACATGTACTGGGTAGATTCCATACATTGCTCTACAGAAGTGTGAAATTGCAAGATGAGTGTCTCAGGCATCAATTAAAAGCATAAGTTTGCATACATTTTGCTTCTTTTTCTCTTGGGAATGTTTCGTTGCGGTATCGTCAGTGCTTTTTAAGAGTCTCTGAAATCGCTTTGACTGAACATTTCCCAGGAGAATACTACTAGTGAGGAATTAGGTCTGGACACCTTGTAGCTGGATTGTTGTGGTGCTGCCGCCATTGCCTGCAATGCTGAGTATCTCCCCTCTTTCATCTGAGGCACTGTGTTAATTATTCTGTGGCATCTGCATTTCTTCTTACCATGTGAATAGCAAATAATTAATTGATGAATTGGTCAAATTGCTGAAGTCAGTCCAAGAAGCAGTGTAAGCGTTTTTCTTGAAACTTCATTTGCAGTTAGGGAAGCATCCTTTAAAAGGGAGTGTTGTGGGAACATTGTGCTCAGATGGCCTAATGTCTACCTGCTCCCTTGGTTCCTCGTTTTTACTCCCTACCTGAGAGCTTCAAGAAGAACTATGTATATAATACAGTTTAGGCCCTTTGAGTGTGAAACTGCTTGCTCCTTCATGCATTCTCACTGTTCTACTACTGGTAAAAATAATGTGTAACAGTAATGACTCACATTGAGTCTCACCCTTGCACTGGGAGGCTGCAGTTATTATCTCGGCTGGAAATCTTCAAACCGCTAAGCTGAGGAGTGTGAATTACTTTTCTAATAATCTCATTCACAATGGAATATAATGAATAGCTCATAAGAGCATCTTATTAGACTATGAGATCTTTGCAGTATAGTAATTGACAGCCATCTGGGACACAGACCTGATAGACAATATCATCCCACAGAGATTTCCTGAGATGTCTAACACTGAGCAAGGCTGAAAAAGGAGCAATGGGTGGGGAAGGGTAGTGGAAATCGCACAGCCCAGCCAAACAAAATGGGAGTTGCTTTAACACAGACTGTGGCACTGCCTGAAGAAGTAAAGGCAGTTCTGGACAGCAGCTTTATTTACCACATTGCAGCCCAGTAAGGAAAGTATTCAGAGAAAAGCGCCGTATCTTGTATCTTGAACTAAGCAGATATTATAAACAGCATGGTTTGGTAGAGACCCACACTGTAAGAAAAAAATAAAATGATAATAATGTTCCCATTTTTATTTTTATTTTAGCTGTTTTCAAAGCCGCTGTTTTGGCCATTCAGCTTACGTGTGAGTCTTCTTGCTCATGCTATGTCCAGCATTTGTGTTTGTTCAAGGCTGAGGCAAGAGCAGCGTCAGAGAGAACCTGGCTCAAGGACATCTTGGTTTTGCAGGATCTGTGAACTTATTACGCTTTCCCCTGTATTGTTATCCTTCCATTTTAACCAGGGAAAGATGCTAACCCTCAAGAGAGAAAAGCTGCCATGAAGAATGCTGAACAATTCATACAGCAGATGAATTATCCTGCCAACACACAGGTGCGATCTATCTATAAGATCATATCAGGAAAACACGAGCTCTGTTAAAAACTTTGGTTTTAAATCAGCAAAAATTATTTTAAGGGCTTGTAAGACATAAGGGCAATATTTCACAAACAAGTAACTCAGAAAAATTTCTGTTTGAGTGACTGTGCCAGTTTTGTTTTCCTTCCATTTCATGGGTCTTGCTTCATTTCAGATTCAAGTCCTTCCAGAAGGAGGTGAAACGCCAATTTTCAAACAATTTTTTAAAGACTGGAAGGATAAAGATCAAAGTGATGGTTTTGGCAAAGTGTATGTCACAGAGAGAGTGGCTAAAATTGAGCAGATTGAATTTGATGCTACCAAGTTACATGAGTCTCCGCAAATGGCTGCCCAGCACAACATGGTAGATGACGGTTCAGGGAAAGTAGAGGTAATTTTTGTGTTGTGTTAAATTGTATCCCACATATCTGGTGTAGTCTGTTACTTGTAATGGGATAGACTGCTACACTACCTTTTGCCGTTTACGCTGTTGTGTAGAGTAACACTACATTAGTGGCAGTGTTACTTCTATATCAAAAAAGTTACTTTGAAGTAGAAACTGAATCTCTATACCTGTTAAAGATGTACTTTAAATAGATCCTTAGCCTAAGGAAAGACTTCTGGCTTATATCAGGTTGAAATCTGGAATGGGAAGACTTGCCCTTGGAATCAAAAAATTCAGTTCTTTGTCTTCATGTATGTATCCAGTCTGCTTTCTAGAGGAACCTTCTTTGTTCCTATTGTGTTTCTCAGCCTGGGTTTGGAGAGAAAAAATGACTGTACAGTCTTTCTAGACCTATCCACATCCCACTGCAGGAATATCTTTGGACTACACAGGGCTGGTTTGGCATTGTAGCAATAAAGCGTGTTGAATACAGGTCTGCTTGTTGGGATTCTGGCAGAAAAAGAAGAGATAAATAGCTGCCATCTCATTGCTATATTTTAAGGGCTTCTAACATCATACTTGGGATGGACCGTAGGCTTAAGCCAAAGCAGCTTTGATATGCAACATTTTTTGATTTATAATTTCAGTATTACGCTTTTGGACAGCAGTTGTTAACTGAACTGGGCTGTAATGAAACAAATAGGAAGAAATCTGCATAGCAGTGTGCTATCTGACTGCAGCACGCCTCTCCCAAATTATATGGTAGTACTGTGATGAATCATAATGTTGTGCCATTCATGTCATATTGTTGTCTTAAAATCTTAAAGTAAGTTCACCATAGCTTTATGAGACAATCATGTGGCATTAAAGCATCAGACAAAGAGAAGTGCACTCCATAGGCTTGTTGATGGTCTTTATTAATTTATTCAGTAGGTGCAGGGTATATCTATCTACTTCATGAAGAATCCTTCCTGGGCTTATTCCATAACACATAGAAACAGAAACAAAAATCACTCAAAAGGATGACACAGTGAATTGCTTCTTGCAGAGTCTCGGGGTGAAGTGCAGCATACTCCAGTGATTTCTCTGTTTCCCCAGATCTGGCGTGTGGAAAGCAGTGGCAGAGTTCCTGTGAGACCTGAGACTTATGGACAGTTCTACGGTGGCGACTGCTACATTATCCTCTACACTTACCCCAAAGGACAGATCATCTACACATGGTATTTTTGGTTGGCTTTGCACAAACCTCCAGAATGTGGATTTTATGCTGAATTTATGGCCTTTTCAGTAGAACCACATGTAAATGCAAGATTGTTTACTGAGAATTTGTTATGCAGTATAAGTTCTGGATCATTTTGAAACTGGACTTAATCACTGTCTTTGTCTTTCCCTCTTAGGCAAGGAGCCCATGCTACAAAAGATGAACTGACTGCGTCTGCATTTCTGACTGTTCAGCTGGATCGGTTATTAAACGGTCAGGCTGTGCAGGTTAGTGTCTTCTGGATAAAATTCAACACAGCATGCAAGATATGCTAGTTTCTATAGGAACTGAAAGGAGGAGGTAGTGTTTGAAGACTGGAAAAGTTAACTGCTCACAATCTGTATTAAGCCAAGCACCATGGGCTCCTTTTAAAGTCACAGGAGATGCCCCATTTGAATCATGCTTTCTGAATTGTAGATGTTCAGAAGAACACATATATAACACAGCCTAAAGCTGCCTTCTCTTTCCTTTTAACTTTCACTGTCTAAAAATTAGGTTTTAGTCCTGCATAGCCTTACAGATGCTGTATATGGTCAGCAGAGACCAGATGATAAGATCCTCCCAGAGCAACTCACCCTGAAGCAGGTGTCTGACAGGGTGATATCCCTGTCTCCTTTTGATTATGGAGGAAGCTGTGATGTTTAGCCCAGAAAAGACACCTGACTTTTAGTGGGTGTCATGGTTTAGCCAGTCAGCCACGCAGTTTGCTCATGCTCACTCACTTCCCCCTCTTTCTTCCTCCCGCTCCCAGAGGGACCGGGAGGAGAATCGAAAGAATGTAGCTCCCATGGGTTGAGATAAGAACAGTCCAGTAGCTAAGGTATAACACAAACCACTGCTGCTACCGCCAATAATAATAATGACAAGGGAAATACAAGGGAAGGGAATACAACAGCTCACCACCTGATACCAAGCCCAACACAGCAGCAAACCCCCATCCTTCTGGGTCTCTGCCCTCTGTTTTTACATCCTGGGCATGATGTGCTGTGGTATGGCATACCTCTTTGGCCAGTTTGGGTCAGGTGTCCTGTCTCTGCTTCCTCCCGGCTTCCTATCCTCCCTGGCAGGGTATGAGGCTCAGAAAGGTCTTGGTCAGGCCAAAACATTCTAAGCAGTAACCGAAACATTGGTGTTATCAGCACTGTTCCCAGGCCGAAAGTCAAAACCACAGTGCTGCACCAGCTACCGAGAAGGAGAAAAATGACTGCTACTGCTGAATCCATGACAGTGGGCCAAAACTGGGAGATAATGAAAGCCACATGATGCTGAGCAGCCTGGTCTAGTGGAAGGTGTCCTGGCTTGTGGCAGGAGGTTCGGAACTAGATGATTATTAAGGTCCCTTCCAAACCTCACTGTTCTATGACTCTATGATATGATGAACAGTGTGACAGCATGTGACTTGTGCCTGCCTTACTGAGAAACATAACTTGGGTTTTTCCATCCTGCAGTGCTTGCAGAGCCATCAAAGCAGGATACACACCCTCACTTGCAGAAGTGGGATGTGCAAGGCAAGGCGCAGGACACTGAGAGCTAACAGGTGGGAGGAGTTAAGCTAGTCCTATCATGCCTAGGGTGTGTGCTGTTCTTTCATCACTAGTGAGGAGTTGTGGGTAGGTGAAGAGGTGCGAGGTCTCTTCCTTTCACAGGAAAGCTAGACCTGTAAGAGAACAAGGGACAGAGATTTTCTAGGCAGGCAGAGAGTTCTGTGATTGCTATTTCTGAATTGCCAAAGTAAAAGGCTTCCTCCACCCACTAACATACAGTTAATCTAGATGGCAGACTATACTTTTAGCCATTAATCAGTAATGATTTATAATTGAAATTATACTAAGGAAGGATTAGTACGCTTCTGGGTAATTACTCCTTGAAATATTCTTAACATGTGTTCTATATTTGGACAGAGTACAGCACAATGTGGGCCAGCCTCATACCTAAGGCCAATACTAATACTACAGTAATAATAATACTACTACTCTCAACTGCAATAGTAATGTGCTTAAAAACTCTTTATTAAAGGAGATCCATCTCAGTGCAATGGACACGATACTTAAAAGCACATTTAGCCTGAAATAAATTTAGGAACGTATATATGTGTGGATTTACGTATGTGTATATACACATGCACATACGTGTGCGTTTGTATGCATGTACACAGCTACTTAGATTATGATGCCTGTGCTTAACGTCTGTAATTAGCATTATTTGAAAGGTTTAAATGTACTACTTTGTGGTCACTAGATGGCACTACAGTACAAATGACTAAAACCAGTCAGTCTTCCCTATTTGTTTTGCAAGAATATGTTTCCTTCAGCTTGTTTGTTGCTTGTTTTGTTTTTTGTTTGGTGGTTAGTTGTTTTTTTTCCCCATCTGTAAAATCCTGATGCAGTTTGGTGTGCACACAAGTGTATGTGTTCCAGCGTACCCTCATCAGGCAGCTGTAGTGATCTCCGCAGTAGAAATACTTGCTCCTGCTGCTTAGCATGACCACTGCTGCCCAGCTGCCCCACAAGCCTCACCGAGCAGGACGAAGGGGCTGGAGCTCTCCAATTCTCCTCTCTTGGCTATGCAGCCTGCCTCATTCCCTTTTTTCTCTTTCTTTCCAGGAGTGAAAGGCAGGTAGTGGCAGCCCTCCACCTTGACAGGTGGTACTGATACAAAGGAAGAATAAATAGTTGTATACAAGCAACTTTTATCATACATTAACCTAAAAATATCCATTCTTCATAGCTCAATGGTTTTTTTTTGAGATTCAAATAACATCTTTTGCATCTCTAATATAAGTTAATTTTTGTCATCTAAGTTATTTGCAAGATAGATTTGTGCTCACCTCTTTCAACCTCTTGCAGATAAAATATGAGTAGAAATCATGAATAGGATGAATACTCATTCTGTTCTGCTTAAATACAGGGCACCTGAACTTCTATGATACCTCTTCAGTCACTCTATAAAATGCTATGAAATGACAGTTCTTTTGAACTCTTTTGAAAAAGAGTAATTTTCTCATTACAGTAGATAGCAGCCATTTTAATCAGCTAAACGTTATGTTAGAAGGTTGAATCTTGTCTTTGTGACAGCATGATTGACAAAAAAACCTCACAAATGCTCTAACTTTAATGTGTCTGGAACTATATTTTTAGATCTTCTCGGCTTGCCACTTCTCCCTTGTGCTAACATACTTCACATTATTGGCTAGCATCCGCTATGCTATTCAACAAAGACCAAAAATAACTACCTGTGTCCTTTTGTTTCTTTTATTGCATTTCTTTACGTATGTACAGATCCGAGTCAGCCAAGGCAAAGAGCCTCCTCATTTACTGAGCTTGTTCAAAAACAAACCACTTATTGTCTACAAGGATGGGACATCTAGAAATGAAGGTCAGAAACCTGCTCCACCGACACGACTCTTCCAAATCCGCAGGAACCTTGCAGCTATTACTAGGATTGCAGAGGTAAGGTCACCTGTTAGGTAAATCAACTGTTCCCCATGGGAGATGGTATAGCTGCCATGAGCCTCTCTGACCAGTCTTGTTGGGTAGTCACATCTAGTAGGAATGCAGAATTCCAAATCAGATCCTTTGCCCTAAGTGACGAATCCATGTAATAAATCAAAGAGAATATGCTGTAACTTGCTGCAACCAATCTACAGCTTTCAGATGAAATTGTAAGAAGATATGTAGTGAAGAGTCAGCTGACAAAGAATAGACAAGAATCAGCAGCCCTTATGAGATAGTCTTTCCCACTGCCAAACAGTCCTAAGTTTTGCCCTTCAAGTAGGTTTCCTGTCTCAGGTTAAGTTCTTCAACTTATATCTGTATAAATCTAGGGAAAATTTGAAGAGAAGAAGCATAGCTGTTTAACATTTGTCTACACAGTTTATATAAACATGCAAAATAGTGATTACATTTTTTTTAAATATGAAGAATTAAACAGTTTCTTTTTTGATCTAGGTTGATGTTGACGCAATGTCTCTAAACTCTAATGATGTCTTTGTTCTGAAATTGCCAAACAACTCTGGCTACACCTGGGTAGGAAAAGGATCAAGCAAAGAAGAGGACCGTGGAGCTCAATACATTGCCAGCATTCTTAATTGCCAGACTGCTAAGATTAATGAAGGCCAGGAACCTGGTTAGTATGAGGCTACATGGCTGCTGATTGATAGGTAGATAAGAATACAGAGCACTGCATGGAAACACAGCCTAAATGGGGTTTTGTGATCATATATATTTTGTAGTCAGAATTATATGCTCATTCTTTCCCTTTTAAAATCCAACCTGACATTTACTATGGAGGTCCATCCAGAACTGGCTGATGCATGAGCAGTGTGATGCCCTGGAAGTCTGTAGGACAGTAGCAGGAGCTGCAGAGGAATGTGATCCTTTCATTACCACAAGTGCCTAAGAGGGGAGAAGGACATAGTGCATGACTCTTTCTAAGTCTGCAAGTGATATTTTCATTACGATTTTGACAAACTGTGGGAAGAACTACAGGAAAATGCACTCACATTTGAGACAGCAAAGATACTGTTTGGGGATTCTTGAAATGTATCTAACAAGCTAAAACATCAAATATTAAATCCACTGCTGAATAAATTATATACTGTGTATTTCAGAGGAATTCTGGAAAGCACTTGGAGGTAAAAAAAAGTACCAGACGTCATCACAACTCTTGACAAAGGCTGAAGATCACCCCCCTCGCCTGTACGGCTGTTCTAACAAGACTGGCAGATTTATTGTGAGTATGTGAGGGACACTTTCTTGTCTGTTTCATTGTAGAGTTTCTGATATCAGACACTAAATGAATCTGGAGATCTGTCTTAGTTAGCTGTGCTTGACAAGAGCTGGAGAATTGATGTTTCATGCTTTAAATCAATCCAAATGCAATGGATGGACAGAAGAATGAATAATGCAGAAGTCTGTACATGGAGCCCGCTCCAGACAGGGACTAGAGGCCTGCAGATGCAAGATGATGAGGTGTTTGCCCAGTTGAAATAATAGTGTTCTTGCAGAGCATTGCCAGACTGCTTTCACCGAGAAAGTGCAGGTCAGTGCCTTGACCCATAATGTGTTTGGTAGTGCTGGTGAGGAAATGTTCCTTGCCAAAATCCCCTAGCAGTTTGAATTTTTTCATAGAGATTAAGGACATGAAATTATGTGTCTGAGCTATAAGCCTGTGCTCAAGAGGTAGAAAGTCCTAGTTCCTTAGCAGAAATACTCAAAACTGAGCACTGTGTATTAAGCCTGTGATTCAGGCTTTATTACTGTATTCTGGGTGGGCAACACTGTGTCACTCTTTGGTAAGGATCTACCAATTTTTAGGTAGGAGACATGGTTTGCCACCATCTCTGCAGTCTCCTTGACACATAGCCCATTCACTTGAAGAGGGATAGAACTTTTAATAAGGATTACTTTTTAATAAGATTAGTAAAGTGTATTCTCCTAACAAGCTTCTGAAACACTCCTGTGAAATACAGGAACAAATCTCTCTGTAAATAGTGTTCTGGGAGCTATGCACTTGTTTGGTTTTTGTTTTAAATTCCCTCCAAATTCTGTGAAATTGCCTCTTTCCAGAAGCATTTCTCTAGTTAATAGAATCATCACTGTTAGAGCTCACCAGAAGAGGTAGGTCAGATCACTCTGACCTTCTGGCACTGTAACACAGGGTGGAGAAAAGGAGTGTCTTTTGCACCATCTGCTCACTGTCCCTTCAGCACTCCTATATGACCAAGCATAGCCACACCCTTGACAGTCCTTTAAAAGTAGAGGGGGGACCACTAGCTACATTGCTATCTCTCCTTCTCACACAGAAAAATACTAAACTGAATTCCTATCTGCCTGCACATGCTTGGAAGAAGCAAACAGTCTGCATTTCCTCTGGGGACTAAGCCTTGAGATGCCTTAGGTCAACTGTAATATCCCGCTGTCAAGTGACTGGAAAACCTGCTTGGGTGTGTATTTCACCACTGAGCTCACCCACTGCAGACCAATGCAGTTTCTTTCCCTTATTAATGAATGTAAGCTGCAGGAATATATCAGCTGGGATCAGCTGACTGATTTGCTTGGTACAAGGTGCTCTATGGGAATTTCCCTGTCACCGCCTTCTGGCAGACCTCAGTCCCAATTTAACAACAGTTACAATTATGAATGTAAACCTTGGCCCCTGCTGAGGATATCGTATCAATCCTGGCAAACTGTGAGCTGATTTTATAGGACATACAATTATGTGATTTGTTTCCTCTCAAAGAAACACCCTTGGCACATTCATCAAATCAGTTTAGGGCTTGACCCTTTAGGAGCAAAAAGAACTATGCAACAGCTTCTAGTCTTACCCTCTTAAAAATATCTTTGGTCTGTGCAAAACCAGAATATCTTGATAAATATCTTGAAAAAAGGAACAAAAACCCAAAAAACCCAAAAAAAACATAATGTCCTTTTCAGATTGAGGAGGTCCCAGGAGAATTCACTCAGGACGATTTGGCTGAAGATGATGTCATGTTGCTGGATGCTTGGGAGCAGGTAAGCTGTGTCCTTGATCACTGCTTTTCATGGTAACGAGGGTAATTTATTCCTTACCACTTAGATTGTAAGATGGGAGGAAAAATAATCTTTTGAGAGTGGAAGAGGTTTTGTTTTCTTTAAATTATACCAGAGGGAGCTATATTTTTTGAGCTACAGAATGTGCTAGTGTGAACACACACAAGTGATTTTCCAAGCATCATGTAGGATCATGGCAGGCACTCTCCATTAAAACTAATGGATGCTGTGAGAGTATGAGTCCCTGAAATGCTCTCAATAATGTTCTTGACTTTATCAATAGTTTATTGATTTTTAAAAAAGAAAGTTATTGCATAAAAAGCATTCAGAAGCCACAAAATCCATGTAGCAGCAGCACCTACAAAAGGTTTTATTAGAGAAGGGACAAAGACTAAACCCTAACACAGATTTCTTCAGATGAACTGAGTGGAGGTTGGCAGAAACAATCTGTCATTTTTGCAGGTCCACTGAAAACTGAGAATGTTTGAGAGCTTTTGGGATGACTTGCAAACTGACTTGGGGGTGCATAGAGCACATCTGTTTTTTACAGTACATTCTCTACCCTTCCTCTTCCCTTTGAGGAAAATGGAGAGAAAGCCACAAATCCCATGCTTTATTTGTGTTCTTCAACCTAATCCTTAAGGAAAAAAAGGATGAGGTTGTGGGAAATGAGAAGGAATGTCCAAGGTTCACATATTAAGAAGTGATGGGACAAGGTGGGTAGAAGAGCTGGATGAAAAGTAGTTGGGACATAGTGAGTCAGGTAAGAAAGAAGGAAATCTGAGATACATAGTTGGTCCCCAAAAGGATCCTTGGCAGAAAAAAGACCAGAAAACCAAACAACTAAGTGGGGACTGGAGACTGTGGTTTCTGATTTCATTGCAAGACTAATTCTATCCTCTGAAATCTCACCACTCTCTTGACACTGGAAGTACGGACCTTTATGCACTGTGGTGAAGGGAACTAAAATTACCTTTTCTGTGGATTTTGGAGGATAGAATTATGATCTCTCACAAGGGAAACAAATATTATCAATTGTGGTTTGTGACAGCTGTATTTCTCTGCAGTCTTTTTATAGTGTATATTCTTTCTCCTGGTGGAATCAACTGTTTAGTACTTTACCTGCTGTATGCAACATCCTTGTAACAACATGGGAGCTATATCTTTCCTCTGTTTGCAGGTTTTTGTCTGGATTGGGAAGGATGCTAATGAAACTGAGCGACAGGAATCCGTTAAATCTGGTAAATCAATTCAATTTGGAAGAATTTTGAGTGAAATAGCATTAGCATCAATATTACTTAAAGAAGTGAAAAACATGATTTAGAAGAAATCTAATTATGTTTACAGTGTTTAAAGGAGTTACTGAGCTTATTAGGATTTAATCCTGGAGGAAAATATTTTCTCCTTCAAATGTGCTTTAAAACTAATTTTATCTTTATTATCTGTAAGCATATGAAGGGTAAAATTAATTAAGATAGTGTTATTAGGCTGCAGAGCTTTTTAAAGTATGTATAGGAGAACTCCATGAAAAGAAACTGGACTGAGAAAGAATTAAAAAGGAGATACCTACAGAGCTGTGCCTTATGCTAATTTATACAGTCAAAGACATGCTAACAAATTCTCAAGTCCTTCCCCTGCCACCCTTCACTGAGTTTAAATTAGGAGGAGGAAATTCCAACTGCAGAACAAAACACGACAACTCATGTGGAGTGCGCCTCCTTGGAAAATCATATGTTCTTTCTGGTGTGATTTTACATAGCTGAGCTCTTCTGACGAAGTTTGTGCTAAAAACACTTGCAGGTATTTCCCTGGAGCATCTGGGGTTACCTGACTGTGTTTCTGATCTGTATGGAAGTCACATTGTGATGTTAAGGGAAACTATACTGGCTTTTACATAAGAAAAGCAGGAATGAAGCTTGTGCATCTACACAGCACTAGCAAGTTTTTTTCTCCTATTCAGGAGCCAAAACCCAGCTGTATGACAATGAACCAATCAAAGCAACAATCCCTCTGTTTCAACCTTGTGGAAAATACCTTCACTGGCAGCTGGGAGAAATCAGCAATTACCTGAACATTTCATTGCCTTTGAAATAATTTAATTGAATACTGTGTGATAGTAGCACTGTGTTCTTCTACTAGGGCTTTTTATATATTTCTTATACCAAAGGATTGGACTAATATGCCACATGTTATATTTCCTCTCTGGTTTTAGCCAAACGCTATATTGAAACAGATCCTTCTGGCAGAGATAAGAGGACCTCCATTGTCATCGTGAAGCAGGGGCATGAACCCCCAACATTCACAGGCTGGTTCTTGGCATGGGATTCCAACAAGTGGAAGAACTGATCTATCCAAGGAGGCTCCAGCTTCAAGCCAAAGAATAATCAGAGCCCAGCTACTTTCTGGTATTTTTAAGCATAAGCTTACGCAACAGTAGGATGCCCCTGTTGATACTCATTCCTGAGCTTTGGTGTCTGTGTGGATAGGTAGAAATTCTTAGCACTGGAAAGGATAAATACTAATTGAAAACTTGACAAATGGGGTGAGTGGGGCTTTTCTTGTAGTAAATGTGGAAAGTGCTGCCAATGCTTCGTTTAAGCTATTGATTCTTCAAACAGAAGCTGTGGGTCAGTTTATTTTAATGGGCTAAAATGGGCTACAATTTGCCTTGACTTGAAAATCTAAACTAATGCCACAGAAATTCCTGTAGAATGAGGTCAGCATAATAGCGTGCAGAATTTGTCCTGATAAAGCACTAATTCTACAACTTTTGCAAGGTTAGGACTGGACCTGGTTTACTTATTAGGCCAAAGTGTTGCCACACTCAGGTAAAATTTCAGATGATGCCGGATCCAGAAGGGGAGATGTGTCTTACAGGGGACAAATAAGGGGTGGGTAGTTTGAGAAAGATGTGCATAACATGTTTTTCTTTTTAGTACATATGTATATAGGTGGAGCTTAGGACTGAATGGCTGTAAGAATATGAAGACAACAAAGGGTTTTTTTTAGGGACTGTCTAGCTCATTGTAGTGAATTTCTTTAGATTATCTCTGGGAATCACATCCAGCTCCAGCAGGTCTTTTTAACCAAAGCTCTTAAACACATTCCTAGAGCAATAGGACTTTTATGTGGAAGCAGAAGAAGTGACAGCTTCAAAATATGTGCTCTGCCTTAACCACACTGAACTTAAGCCATACTTTGTCTCAGTTGCCTTACTCAGAAGTACTCAGTACTTCTCCAGCATGCAGACTGCTCACCTTGTCAGGTGCACGATGTGTTTCTGAGTACATCAAACATGAGGAAATCCCTTGTTCCGACAGCATTCCACATCCTGGGAATTTGGAGTGTGAGTGCACACCATAGAATATAGCCTTTTCTCTCAAGACAGTTTTTGGGCTTTTTTTATTCTGGTGTATTTAAAAGTACATTTTCAAAGTGGTTTTTATTTGTAATTTAGTCAAAAGAGTCTACATAAGGACAGCGGGAAAAACTCTGCTTAAAATCTTTAGCGCTGCTATGATAACTTACCCTATAATGCTTGTTTTAAACAACAGTTTGTACAGTTTTATATCATGTCAATGTGGCTTATTAATGAAGGCATTTCAGTGGTTTTATTACTCTTGTAAGCTAGGGTAGCAAGTGAAATTTAAGGCATTTTTGTATTTTAACATGATTGTGATTTTGAATCTGGGTAATGCAAAAGAGTGAATTTAGTCCAACCTTATAATCAATATCAATGACAAAAGAATTGTGAAGCTAAGAGATCAATTACAGGAGTTTGTTAGATTTAAACATTTGTCTAAATTTCTGCTAATATAATTGGGCTGTATCTGAGTGCAATTTCATTTAAAATAAAATTACAAAAAAACAGTATTCTATCTGCTAAGCTGATCTTCCTCTCTCTAACATCTTGTTGCTTCCACTGATACCTAGTAAAGCTTCCTAAAAATCCCAGTAGGTACCTTCTTTTTTTAGATGGACCATGCAATGAGAAGTTATTTGGTTCTACTTTGATGCTGTTTTACCCAATGTAGCATTAACTGTTCCCAACAACTTCAAATGTACAAACCTGAGTGAAAATCATAGGGCTGAGTGCTTGTTAGCTTGGGATTTCACCTTTAAGAAAAACTGCCACTGTCATTATCAAATTCTTTGGCTTTGTAACTTTCTGCTTGCAAAAATGATTGTCTATGAAAATAACTATTTGATAAACCCAGGAGGAAATAGATGTATGTCTGTTTTTAAAGGATAGGTCTTGCTTTTTATTTGTGAGAAAGGATAAGATGTCCTTCTGCTGCTGAAGGAGCACAAAGACCTTTTCTGTTCCTCAGCCACTGCACTTTATGCAGCCACCGGGCATCCTGTAATTATCCGATGACTGTATGTATTCAAGACATACATATGACTTTTCTCATTTTTTAAATAACAATTATAGTAGCTTCTTAATCAAGGATTAGACAAGATTTGCCCTCCTTGTACATAACCATCTTCTGGAACACTGTGGGCTCTGAACTGGCGCAGCATGCCAGCATATTCTGCGGCACTGTGAAAGACTTTTCAGTTCACTCCCACTAAGACAGAGGAGCTTTTGTGGTCTCCTGGCCTGGGCATTTGAGTTTACAATACATTGTACTGGCATGTTGATTACTGATGTTGAGAAGAGCATTGAAAGCTCATAATGGACCAGTGTTCTGCACTGGGCTTTAAGCACAACAGCTGCTAGCAACATTGTTCTTGGGTTTACTTGCTACAGAGGAAGTTTATTTTTCATACATATATGTGCAGTACACACAAAGATGTATTTCTTTCTGAAGAAGGAGAGAGGGAGGGAGAAGAGACAGGATGGACTATGAGTGCTTTGAATTATTAAAGATTAAGCTGTTTTCAAGAAAATATTAAAGCATATACGCAAATACCTTTACAAATACATATAGCAAACCTATCTCCCTTTTTTCCGAATAAATAAAAAGTACAGATGTATAAACCTCGTCAAGAATAAGCTATTTCTTACATCATCATCACACAGTAATAATAGATATCCACTCTATTTGTAATGGCAAAATTAAACCCTGAGTTAGCAGTTTCATTATGCTACCAAACAGCAATCATTCATATGTTCACTTGGGGGTAAATACAGCATCATTTTTCCTCTTTGTTTTATAGAATTTCATTGCAGCACAAAAATATTAGGAATCCTTGGAGACAACAGGACTATACAATACTAGATAGTATTGATACTTTACATAAAATAGCACAATGTTAAAATATAACTACAGATTATACAGAGGAGAGGAGCCAGCCTCTGGAATCACTGCTTTAATATCCATTTTGACCACAGCATATAATACTATCCAGCATCAGATCTGCTATAAATGGTCACGTTAAATGCAGCTAAATTCAGTTGAACAGCTTGATCTCTTGCCAGTTCAGACACACATAGGCTTCACCTGCAACAACAAGAAAATCATGAAGACAGTAGATGGTGGGATTGTAGTACTGTCCCTCACAGGAGAACTAAGGAATCATACAGGAAATAATTTGCTGACTGGACTATAGAATGAGACATTTCTATAGGCTACAGGAACACTTCTTGTTATAAACTTTTCAATCTTCTTGTAGTCTACATTTTTAAGGGATCTAAAAAGGAGGAAAAAAAAAAAAAACCAAAAAACAACAACAACAACAACAAAAGAAAAACCAAACAAAAAAAACCCAAACCCAAACCAAAAACCCAAAGAAAGAAAAAGGCCAAACAAAGCCCATTATTTCCATGGATTGAAGTTGAAGCTTTACTTCACAATACAATTGCTCCCTCAGCATCCCACTGACCTTGCGCCTTTGTGGCTTAATTGAGCCAAGTGCAAGTATGTAAGACAAAAATAATTATCTCATAATTATCTCATAAACAATACTTCAATGTGCTGAATTTTCTTCCTTTTTTTTTTTTTTTTTTTTTAGATACAGTAATAGTACACATTTCCCTCCTTATGGCTTGGACTTTTGCTGCTAAAATCTAAAGAACTTCTGATTTAATTGGAAACACTATCAGATCTTTAATCTACTACACATCCTTAATTTCTCATTATATCCTCTTTAGACTGGCCTAAAGTTACTTTGACCTCCTCTGACTATTAACACATTACCTTATGCTAAAAATCAATAAACTATATTCTCTTCAATTAAAGCTTCAGAAGTGCAAGGAGGAGAAGGGCATACCAACAGGAATTGGGAGACCTGGCATGTGCCCTTCTCCCCCTGCATGTCATTTTCCTCTTGATATTAAAAAATATTTACATTACAGGGGAAAAAAAAAAAGTCTGTCTCTATAGAACAGAAGTTTTACTTCCCTTCTAAAGAACTGTGAACTGAGTTATTTCAGAGGAGCAAATAGAAGAGGAATCAGCTTGCACCAAGCTTCTTCCTAAATGCATCC
Source organism: Psilopsiagon aymara (assembly GCA_024733675.1). NCBI lineage: Eukaryota > Metazoa > Chordata > Aves > Psittaciformes > Psittacidae > Psilopsiagon > Psilopsiagon aymara. The sequence goes on along the minus strand of JANRGW010039483.1, from coordinate 5,090 downwards.
ACACTTCCACCCTGCAAATGCTTTCTCCTCAAAAGGATGTTATGAACATATGGAGATACCAAAGATTGTAATTTTTACCAATTCATTTAATCAGTCAGCAGTGAAACATGGGTCTCTGCATACATGAAATGAAAGCCTCATGTGAAAACCAGTAATATTTATTGTTTGCTAGACTATAGATTATTTGCTCAGAAAAATACCTGGTCAGAGGCAAGTAAAGAGAGTGAAGGTATGTGCAGTGTTTCTTTGGGAATATATCAGTAAACCAAGCAGTGAGGCTGGGACAATCTGAACAGTATCCCACCACAAGGCCCAGAGACAAGCACATTTCCTTTAGTAGCAATATTGCTTTGATATTCTAACAAAGACTCTTGACCAGTGACACAGCTCTCCCTGCTGTTCTTCAACAGATTTTGAAGAGGTGGCTCATAGGGTGGTTTCTCAGCAGTTGGCAATATTAACATCAAGGGTGAATACAGTCAGGTGATTTTCACATCGTTAACCTGACAGTTCACCATGCTTTGTGTTGCCTAATAGGCTCCCTACAGAAGAATTAGCTACAGCAGCAATCCTGATTGAAATAGACCATTGCTAGGAGGAGCCTAAGGCCAATTGCCCTCCAGGCTTAGATTTTTACGGAGGTGGCTCAGAAGGGTCACAGGTCTCCTGGGACAGGTAGGCACGGCTGCTGAGTCCCCGTTTAATCAGCTTAGTAGGCTGTAAGTATCTGTTGGTGCCAGAGACTGCCATCCTTACCACCACTAACCAGCTGCTCTCCTGCCAGATTTGTGTGAGAATGAGTTGTAGCAGGGAGAAGAGATAGGAGTATCAGTGAATGTCTTATCAGCAAGGACAACAGGCAAGATTCCCACTGACAATCCCCTACTTTCTTGCTAGATAGTCCCACTAAAAAGTACGTATCTTGCACACCTGCTGCTGCCAGCCTGTCCCAGCCTGGCATGTGCAGATGCTCTCCAGCAGCCACTAGCTACACATCCCATATGTGAATTCCCAAAGCTCAGAGTGATCTTTCTTAAGATTGTGTGAGGAAAGGTGATAGAAATTTGTCCTGTATTTAAGCAGCAAACAAGGACTGTGGTAACCTGCATTTCCTGTGGCATGTGCACCCTTGTGTAACCTGAAGTAAATCACTGAATTTCAGTGCTTCTATTTTCCACCCATTGAATGAGGATTTCTTCCACGCTTTCCCTGTTTATTTAAGCTGTGTTGTCTTATACTGTGTGTTTGTACAGTGCTTGACCTAGTGAAGTCATTCCCAACACTGTCATCCTGCAGGTACTGCTCAGGATCCAGACAGCTGCCAGGGTTATTAGTGCCAAGCTGCACAGACTTGCTAAGGGCAAGATGAGACAATGAGACAAGAGTGATGTCTTGGAGAGTTGCTGAAACATGGGCACAGCGCCACCAACAGTGACACTGGGCCAGGAGCCAGCTCAGCTGAGAAGTAAAGATTTTATGATTTAGCATGATATAAGCAAAAATACACATGCTCTCCAAGCACTGAAGTTTGGGGTTGCTTTGACCAGAGCACTCCATAAGCTGTAACTCCAGGTGCATGTGCATCAGGTTCAAAAGAATTCCTCTTCAGATCAGGAGCAGCTGCTCTGGGCATAGTAATTGCGAGGGGAAGACAAGGCTCTGCTGTGTTTACAAAGGAGCAGCAAAATCCTCAGGTGCCACTTTACTTTGACCTGAGGAGTGAGAACATCTGCTTCTAAAAGGTCTGTCAACTTGTCTGATCTCCTGTGCCCTTACATTTTTCTGCCACTATTGTTAAAGACACGAAGCCTCCCTGCAGTATGGCTCATTTTGTTTCTAGCAAGTGGTATTTTCTGGGTGCCTCAAGGACTGTGGGTGTTGGCAATTTATTGGATCTTTCTTCTTTCATTGCTGAATTATACTGGGTAATAGATATCCACTGACATGGCTTCAACCAGGAGGCTGGGTGTGAGGGGTCCTGTCCACAGTGAATTGTACGAACTGAGAGGACTAAAAAGTACCTGCTGGCTACAAATGGAAGGACGAAGATAACTACTGAATATCTTATTCAGTTTGAGGCTTTGGCTTTGCGTTTTAATGGTATCTCCACTCTTGAAATGTCTGTTGGCTGCTGGTTTCACATGAAAGAAAGAATTTCATAGTTCTGTAACAGCAAAACCTTGGAGCTAGGAACGCTGTGGTGACTGCTAATGGCTATCGTTTTATCTCAACTCCGAGTTATTACAGGTCTGAAAAAACACAAAAAGATGTATATGTTTTATGTGCTAGACTGCTGGGCCTTCAATAAATCCTCAGCAAGGACTCAAAGATGAGTGATTTGAAGGGAGTGCAGTGGTGCTCACCTAAAAAGCCGTCTATCTGCCATTGTACTGAGATTAAAGACTGTCGACTTTGGTGTCCCCAAACAAAAGGGCTGGGGTCTGAAGTGAGACACAGCAGGTAGGACCTCTAAGACTTAATAGCAGGCTTTCACAAAATGACCTATGGTTTCAGAGACCTTCCATCATTAAAATAGGGGGAAGGAATATGACTGTCCTCTTTAAAGCTTTCTGATGCTTCCTTCCTTTGAAGAATCAGATTGGGGTTGCACATACTCATAAACATCATATATCTATCATATCACTTACCAACTTAAATCTAGAGACTTCAAAGTTTGAAGAATTCCCAAAATAGTTCCTTTCCACTTACAGTATGTCCATGCTTATTTTTTCCTTACATAAAGAGGTATTATTTGTTTTCTTTTCTTTTTATAACACAGCAGTAGAGAGGCTTTGAATGGAATAAGTAAATTGGGAAAAAATAAGATGTTTACAGTATCCCACTGTTGCTTCTGCTTCCTAAAGTGTCTGGACTCTTTCTTCATCTTTTTTGTGTCCTGTCCTGGTAGGGATGTAGAGGCCTTCAAGGACAGGTGAAAACTGCAGCGTTTACCCTTGCAGAACTCGGAACTACTTGCAGCATTGTCTCCATTCACTGGAGTTAAGTGATGTGATTAAAATCTCAGCTAAACAATCTGTTCCTCCCTAAGTTTGTTTATTTGCCTTCCTTACTTTGTTTAAAGCCTGCTAAGAAGCATGGCATGGCCATGAGAGCCAGAACAAGGGGAACCTACACTGTGATAAAAAGCTGTGATGTCAACATACGGCTTAAAAATGTATGCATTTAAAAATTAATATTTTGGCAGGTTTTTACATAAGTAGAGTTTGCAGCTCTAGAGGTAACAGCTGTTAGGTGCCAGATTCTCTGACAGGTTTCTACTCTTTTTCGATATTATGAAACTGGAATGTATAATGTGGTTTGTTTGAATCATATTCTCTGTGAGATGAAAGCAAAATTATTTTTCAGAGACAGCTTTTATAAGGTCTTAAAAGTGAATTTACTGTTGTTTCCATCCAAAAAACTGAAACCTAGGAACATAAAATAAAACTTTCTGCCTAGCATGCTCATGATCAGCTTTCAAATCAATTTTCAATTGACTTTGCTTTTAAACTTTATCAAACAGCCCAATCTTGCATTCACTGAATGCAATCTACTGGTAACTTAAAGACGTAGTGAGCTGGTAAGACTTCAAAATTCCAGACTACAGCTGAGCAGTAAGCTGAAAAAGCTCTTCCCCACCCACACAATGTTTGTCTTCCCTGGAACCATGTTCTTTCATCCTCCTCTCTTCTTTGGTTTGTTTCTTCCTCTTTTTTTTCACCTAACCATAATACAAGCCTGTGAGCTCCCGGGGATAAGGGCTGGTTTTCCTTTTGCGATGTTCATAAAGCACACAATTATAGACTCAGGTTTCTAACTGAAACTCTTAAGCATTGTGACTGGGAAGAATAATTACTTTTTTTTTTTGCTGAAGTTTTAGAAACTGCCACAAATATTCAGTACTTACATGAGTATCAGATGCCCATTGTGTCTCCACGTAAGAGGTTGAAACCTTCATGTGGTGGCTCAGGCTAGCTGGTGAAACTGTCCACAGCCCCAGGGAAAAGAACTCTTTGGCTGCCCTGAAACTTTGTAGTTCTTATCACCTGCAGCCAAAGAACTCCGGGCTTGAGAAGAATCCAATCTAGAACACTTAGTTCTGGTTCATATTTTGCTGACTGAAGTCTGCTTTTAATACTAGAAATCAAAGCAAGAGAGTTATTTGTTCTTTCCACTGCCTCCTGCAAAGCTGTTTTTTTAGCACTCTTCCGTTTCGAAATGGAATTTAATGTATTAGTCAAAATCCAAATAAATTCAGGGGCTGGATGCAACTGCCACACACCTAGAAAAGCTGCAGACCAGCAGAGCTGCTATGGTTTGTGTGTGCTACATTTTGGAGCGCTGTTGGCTTGGAAGAGTGGAAACTGCAAGTAAATCTAAGCTCATTAAAGAAATTATAACTACACTTCATTCCACTGTCTGACTAAAATTCTTAATAAATTATTGCTTTCTTTAAAAAATGAAACTAAGCCCTCCCCCTGTACCTTGGGAGCTAATAGGTCTTTTACTCAGGAAGAGATGTTCTCACAAAGCTAATGAGTAGCTATATTCCATACATGTTTGTTCTGTAGGTGACCAGGAATTACAAGGCACACTCACAAGCTTGTGTTATTAGGAGTACTGATAAATCATGCAACAGTGGTTGAAGAACATCAAACAAATTGTGCTTTGTTTTATCATCTCAGAAAGACTTACATTAGCTGTTTGCCTCTGAACAATAAGCTCAAGGAGCCATGATGTTATCATTATACTACCTACAAAAGACATTGGATTTTTCAGAGCCCTTCTGGGGCTGTATCTCCCATAAAATGTTATTCCAATACACTGCAATCTCTGTAAAATCTTTTTCTATTGCTGCTATGCCTTTTTAAGGAGAGATGAGCAACTGAATTTGTTCTTCAAGGTGTGCACTTAACTTGATTTACACAAAGTAATTACAGATCAACAGCCTGCTGTTTTTACAGTGTAGTGTATGGGTGTCTTCGCTCGACTATTGCCAGAAGGGTCGGAGCATATTGTCATGGGTTCAGCAGTAGCAGTCATTTTTCTCCTTCTTAGTAGTTGGTGCAGCACTGTGTTTTTGACTTGTG
>JANRGW010039482.1:0-18343 GCA_024733675.1 Psilopsiagon aymara | reverse complement strand
GGGGGAGGAAAAAATAAAGGTTGGGGGTGTGGGAGGGGGAAATACAGGGTAAGAACAGTCAAATCACAATAGGAAATTGTCAAAATAGGTTATTCAGTTTAGTCATCTTCATCCCCTTCATCTTCAGGTTCTCGTTTTCTCTTCTGTCCCCGTTCTTCGTCTACAAAACAAAACACAACTGGAGTTAGACGAGGGCTCCCACACGCTGCTGAGGAACTGAGCAAGCTCAACAGGCTCCTGCTGGGGCAGCTGGCTGGCTCTCGGAGAGCAGGAACACAGACAATGGGAATTCGCTTTCTAAACCAGTATTTTATCTCTAGTAAAAACTGCTGCCATACCGGGCTCTTCTTCATCTTCATCGTCATCTACCTCCCCATCATTGTAGCCTTCTTCATCCTCCTGGATTTGGAAAGAAAAAGAAGGATTAAAAAAGTTGGGTTTGGGGCAAGTCCTTTATCAATCTGGCAATATGAAACAGCATTTTGCAACAGAGAGAAAGCCCTTGAAGTATCTTAACCTGAAACGAAACAAAAGTCAGACCCTTCCCCTGCACTTCCAGATGTTTCAGTGCAGAGAATCACAGGCAACCCTCACAGCTGCTTCTAGCTTCAAATCTGCAGCAAGACAATGGCTTTATAAGTATATATATGCTGCTATGTAGCTGCAAACTTTGTTCTGATATCCTGAGTGTGATGACTGGTCTGTAGGAGAACGTGCGCATTCTCAGGGACGGAGTTAGAACCAGACATCTCCAGAGCCTGAGGAGCTGCTGTTGGTTTTGAGAAGAGGCTTTCAACCATTCCAGAGTGGCAGTTAAGTGGCTAAGGCTGTTTGGCTGCAGGACAGGTAATACAACCGCCTACAGTTAACTTTCAGCCCCATCCCAATGGTTGTGCTAACAGCAAAGTCCCAGCAGACTGTGACTGGCTCAGCACACCTTACAAACAAAAGCTGGACCACACAAAGAATTTAAGCATCCTGAAGGATCCCAAGGTACACGCCCAAGAAGGAGCCTTGCTCTGAGACCCTAGGGTCAGTAATTCACAAACTGCTCTCTTGTCTGACCAGGGACTATAACCCCAGCCTTCACAGGCCCCACAAACCAGACCAGCAGATGTTCCTGATGGTATTTTGACATCAGCTCAATAAACAGGATGATTTCATGTCAATGGTCACTAGATGGCAGCTGGCTCACAGACAGGCACGCCTCAAAGCCACCCCCACAGCCATGTTTCTGGAGTGAAAAAGCAAAGTCTTCAAGTAGTGAAAGCTTCCAATATTTGGTCCATTTCTAACTCAGTTATTCCCAGATAGAGCACACTCACTCCAACTCATTATTAACTGCATAAATCCTTACCTCCTCTTCTCCGCTCACGTCCTCCTCTTCTCCTTCCTCCTCTTCCTCCTCGTCTTCTTCGTCTTCTACTACCTGAGCATCATCGTCATACTCCTCTTCTATTGTCAAACAAGAGCAACCACTCAGACATTTAAAGTTTACTTCTCCCCCCCCCCCCAACACTGCCACCTGAGATCTGACCTCCTATCGACACAGGGAGCAAATTGAAAGCACTGCTCAAGGGCAGGACAGAATTAAAGCAGCTCTCCAGCTGCTAGACAGAGCTAAACATGGTCCTGGGCCTCTTTAGCCTAGTGACAGGGTAGTATGGCAGCTGCACCCACAGTCTGAGCTGCTTTAGGGCTCTCAGGACCCTGACAGTAAGTGATGGCACCTCAGGACTGCTTCTGCTTCAGCTGCTCCTGTTCCCACCTCTAACACGCACTTCTGAGCCTGTGGGACATTTACAGCTCTTCATCTGTAAGTGCCCATCTGCTCCCACCAGGGATAAGGCAGAACTTTACAAGCCAACCATGCACTGGGAACCCTCCCCAAGGGACACCCCTCGCCTTTCTACCACCAGAGCAGCGCAAAAGGGTCACACACCGTCCATCGTCTGGGTTTGCAATCTCTTTACAAGGGGAAAGAGATCAAACCAAAACAACAATCCAGAAAGTGTTTTCCAAGCTGCAGGAATGGTGTTTCAGAGGTTTTTCATGCGTCTGAATGCAGGCCCAGACTTGTGCTGTGCTGAGAGCCTGCCCCTGCTGAAGGCAGCCTCTGCCAGGCGCTGCCGCAGCACTCGCTGCTCTCACCAGAGCCCACACTCAGCACTTGAGGGGAAAGTGCAAGTCCAGCTATTCTGCTTTTGCTGTGCAGCTGGGTTTGAAGAGTCTAGCAAATTCCCCAAAGCCAGCCAGAAACTCATCCGACCGGTACATGGTGCCTCCGAGGGCAGTCTGTGGGGAGGTGCAATGGCACCTGCACCACACTGGGGCCCACTATGTGTTTTCCAACACTACAAAGTTGCTCCTTCCTTAGTGCCTTTCACAGAGCTGCCCCAGGCAGACTTCAACACGTACACTCCCCTCTCTTCTGCCTCATCTCAGCTAGCTCATTTTGCCCCCACAGAGCAGCTCCAGACTCCTACTAATGCCTTGGCTCCTTCACTGAATTCCTTGACTCAGCCCTTTTTCTCATGCCTAGTCTGGTTCTCCACTCTACCCCTCTCTATCAGGCTCTACACAACTGCTCACACATCCCTGAGCATATTGCTCCCGGATAACTGCAGCGTGTGCACACCATCCTTTCCTACCAACTTCTGCTGTATGCCCTCATCCCCTGGAGTTCCCTGCTCCCTGAACTCTTTCAGTGTCTTACTCCTCCTCCTCCTGGGCCCTTTCTTCTACCACCCTGTTCACTAGAGATAAGGCTGAGTAGCTCTTTCAGGCCCTGCCCACCTCCCTCCCCCTTCTCCTTCACAGGACACTGAGATACTTCCATCAGTTGGAAAGAGCTGCTGAAAACACCCTTCCCCTGCCAGCAAGTCAGAACTGGAAGCAAACCATACCATGGGCAGCGTATCAATCTTTCAGCTTAAATACATCAAGTAGCACAAATCCACATACCGTCTTCCTCTTCCTCCTCGTCGTCTAAGCCCTCCACGTAGCCCTCTGCATCAGAGTCCGGTGCTTCTTTGTCATCCCGATCTTTCACTAGAGATAAGACTGAGAAAGTAGCTCTTTCAGGCCCTGCCCATCTCCTTTCCCCTCGTTCCTTCAGAGGACACTGAGGTACTTCTCCTTTACATCAGTCAGGAAGGAGCTGCTGAGAACACCCTTTTCTTGCCAACAAGTCAGAGCTGGAAGCAAAATGTACTAGGCAGCATATCGATCTTTTAACTTACGTACACTAAGTAGCACAATTCACATACCATCTTCATCTTCCTCCTCGTCGTCTAAGCCCTCCACGTAGCCCTCTGCATCAGAGTCTGGTGCCTCTTTGTCATCCCGGTCATAGCCATCGAGGTATGTGAGTTGCGGGAGGAGCTTGAACACGTTTTCTCTGTAATCGTTCAAGTTGGTTACCTCGCAATTGAAAAGATCTAGACTCTTCAGGTTTTCTAGCTTCTTCTGCAAAGAAAGACAAGTCTCAAGGTCAGGGCTACAAAAATCAATGCAACAGCAGCCAGAGTTCATGTGCTAAAGAGCTTCCCAGGACAAAAAGGTCATTTGGGGTTCTGCCTGCTAAGCTGGCACAGAACAGAAATGTGTAAAGCCTGACCAGTGCTGTTTCAGTACCTCAGAGTGGAAAATGCTCTCTCTCAAGCTGAGCATCTCACAAGTAGAAGACTGATGTTTGGAAACATCACTGAAGTTGGACAAGGCTTGGAGCAAGCTGCTCTAGTGGAAAGTGTCCCTACCTGTGGCAGGGGGTTGGAACTGGGTGAGCTTTAAGGTCTCTTCCAACCCAAACCAGTCGAGAATTCAAAGAAATTGAATAGGAGTAGGAGATGGTCTGCATTGCCCACAGCACTCCAAAGTACTAACAATAAAAGCACAGCAGCTGAGAATTTGTATCAGATCTTATGAAATATCTCCCTTCTGGAGTTTAGTGTGTAGAGCAACAGTGACATGAGGAAAACAATAAGCCTGAAACTGGGAGCAGCCAACAACCCTTTCTCTCATCGTTTTGCTACATGACTTTAACAGCTCTGTTCTCCTCTTCTGCTGTGGGAAAGGAGATCCGAGATGGTAACTGCTCCTTAAACATTACAAAAGGAAGCATTTGGGAAATAAGCATAAAGCAAACCTTTTCATTTCTAGAGAGCAAAGGGCACACAAACCACAAACTAGGAAACAGCAGCACTAGAACTGACACTTGGGTGCTTTTTGGAACTTTACACCAATTGGAACTAACTGCAACCTGGCAAACCTCATCTCAGCACTTGAAATAATTAGTATAATGACTGTGAGCAGGAGAGGTAATGGAAACCAGCAGCAACCTCTGCCCAGCTGCAGCAAGCAAGCCCAGCAAGGAGGCACATGGGCTGCAGCTGGTTCCCCCCACCACACGCTGCACCCCTGGGTCGAAACAGGGGCTGGGATTTTAGATCCAGCGCTCCAGGGAGCACACACCAAGCTCAAGCAGAGCATGTGGAGACAGCCCCACAGCCCACACCAGCATGGAAAGCCGGGGTGATTCCCACAGCACCCGCGGGCAGAGCTCAGCTCCAGCAGCCACTAGAGGGAAGCAGCCACTCACTGCCGGCACAGCCCCAGGGCAGGGTGGAGGGAGAGCCCCAGGGCAGGCTGAGCCCACAGCAACCTGGCCCGAGAGATAAGCACCAAAGAAACACCAGCACAAGTTTCTGCTGGTTTTCCAAGCCCATAATGCCTGAACTCATCACAAAATGGGGTTTGATTCCACTCTGCATCGCATCAACTTACCAGAGGTTCTATTGTACCGAGATCTTTTATTTTGTTGCCGCTTAGATTTAGATGTGTGAGGTTCGGACACTTTTCTGCCAACACTTCCAGTCCTCCTGAGATTCTGTTGTCGCTTAACTCGAGCTGAAAGGCACAGAAACATCTCGAGTTTTCAGTGCAAACACGGACCACAAAGCAGTGTGGTCAACTAAATCACTTGTTACGTGAGCAACAACTTTACAGAGGTGGTACAGTGCAAAGAGGGAGGGAGATGACACAGGACATTGTATTTACCTTCTTAAGTTTGTTTAACTTTGGTAAGTTTGCAACTGAGGTTAAGCCTACGTTGATTGTACTTAAGAATTCCAGCTCTTCAAACTCATCTGTAAGGCCTTCGATTTTGCCTTCGTACGACCTGCAGTTGTCAAGAACAAGTTCTTTAACCTGCAAAGACAACACCACAAACAACACATCAGACGTTCTATCCTGCATGGAAGATAAAGATTTCACTCACAAGCAAAGAAAGACACAGATGAGGCAAAACTGAAAGGAATTCTGGTTTAGCAGTGTTTCAGGAACACAGGTATTTGGCTTTGCTTCGACTCCCTTTGTTGTTCTATCAACAACATGAACAGTTCAAACTCATTCATCCCAGTTTACCCAACATGGTGGTTAGAAGCAGCACTGTCTCTGGTGACAGCAAGCAATGAGCATCCTAAGAAACACAAAACCAATCTATTTCTTTTTTAGCTCACCTACAACTTTGACACTCTGTACAACTGGTCCTATTACAACCTATCAGCAGTTGTTAAAATAGCTTCTTTCTTAGTGTAAAGAACTACTTGAGCTTTTCAAGCGTGGAGAGATCGCTGGGAGCTCACACACTCTCGAAACCCAAAGCTGGTACTGGTGATCCTAAACCAGGTCCTGCTGGAGTTAGACCTCAAGCCCTCCTGTTAGGGCAGCTGAATGATGGTATTTCAGGGGAGGATCTTCCCAGCAGCAACTCCTTTCTTGGGGAACTACAAAGAGTGTGTCAGCTGGTGCTGGCAGGGAGGTTCAGAGAGCACAGCATCATTCTGCTGCAGCACTGCACCCCTTATCTTCCTCACCCTGCTGCAGTGAGGAGGCTCAAAGGGAGAGGTGAAGATAATGCCCCCATGGAGCTGAGCAGCAGAGGAGCTGCCCATCAGTCAAAGCTGACAGCCCCAGCAAGTAAACACAAGGTTTTGTTGTTTTTAAGCAGAGCACAGCTCTTCCTGCAGCTGTGATCTTCAACAGACAGAGAACAACAGCATCAATGCAAAAGAGCCCCTAAATGCACCCCACCCTGAATAAAACTGCTCTTTTTCACCCTAAGCTAGGTCAGACTTACGGGACTCAAGTTCCTTAGTTGCTATGGTGAGTCTCTGGGGAAGGTCTGACACTGAGGGCAGTGACTCCACAGGAAGGGCTCACCCATGTGGGGAACACCTACAGCCTGGTTTGTGTTGGAAGGGACCTTAAAGCTCATCCAGTCCCAACTCCTGCCACGGGCAGGGACACCTTCCACTGGAGCAGTTGCTCCAAGCCCCTGTGTCCAACCTGGCCTTGAACACTGCCAGGGATGGGGCAGCCACAGCTCCTCTGGGCACCCTGTGCCAGCGCCTCAGCACCCTCATCACAGGGAAGAGCTGTCCAATGCCTAATCTGTATCTCCCCTCTTCTATTTTCCATGCTTTTTCTGATTTCTCTGCCAGGAACCCCCACCCTTCTGCGTGTACTACAGACCCCATCCCATGCAAAAGGTCTGTTTACAGGTTCGGAAAGGGAGGGAATGCTGCTTTACGATGGGGATGGGATAAAAGGAAGTCTGCAGGAGCAGCGTATGCAGAACCATGAAGCAACTCTTCAGTTCACACCACGGACAGTTAATATGCAAATATTTAATTTTCTTAATTCTTTATGAGTGTAGTCCCTCTGCATGGAGAAGGTTCCTGTGTAGTTTTATAGCTCCAAATAACATCCCTAGGTTTCTAATTAAATCCCAGCACTGAAGTCAATAGGGAAGTGAGCCCAAAGCAACACGAGAGCACAAGTGATTCATTGAGAGTAGGAGGATCGGCGTTAGACAGGAAATACATTTTCCAAGACTCCACAATTTTCCTAGAAGAATTATGATAGGGAATGACTACACAATAGTCTTCCAGAAGAATTTTAGGCTAGTTAGAAGAAATCAAAGACCAAGCCAAATGCTCCTGATCCCATTTACATCTATTCCAGTGAGGGAGAGAAAGAAAACCCGAACAAACTGTAATAAAGCCTTCTTGCTTTGAAAAGTAGACAGCAGGAAAGCTATTCTCGAGGCATATACACGTATCCCCTGCGTGTAACAGTACTGAAGTATCAGGATCCTCCAGCGATATCAGTGTGGGGACACACAGTTTTCTCAGTCATCTGCTTCACACACAGAGCTCCTGCCAATAAAGAAGTGAAATAAAAGAAGCTCCACCCCAAACTGAGCCCATCCAGCAGCTGCTTTCCCTGCTATCTGGGTCCCTCCTCACCAGCACAGGAGGGCCCTGCCTGCTCCGTTATCTTCCCTGCTCAGCGAGGCGGCTCATCCGAGCACCCACCTACAGGCACAGAGCAAGGTGGGCAAAGGAGCTTGTGCTGCAGGAGAGGTTCTCTGCAGAAGGGGCCTGGTCTCCATACGGGAAGCTACGACTTGTGCAGGGCAGAAGGTCTTTTTTTGCCTCATCCTCTCCGCAAAGGAAGTTTGCAAGAGCACACATGGGAAGATGAAGCAAGGCAGGAGGGAGTTCAGGGAGGGACAATGCTCGCAGCAGCCAGCACAGTGTGGAGTCAGCGCTGGCTCTGAGCTATGCAGCAGACCAAAGGCACAGAGTGAAGCAGCACCTAAACCTCACACTGAGGGAGTTACGCGCATCTGCTCATACCCCAGGAGGTGGGACGTCCATCCCTTCATCCTCCCCAAGGATGGAGGAGAGGCAAAGGGGGAACTGGACAAAGCTCCTCAGGGGGGCTGAACAGAGCAATGGATGCAGAGGAAAAACCCTTTAATTTGCTTCCACTTAAGTTTGCTCTTTTTTAGGGCTTTACAGAAAAGTCTGATACAGAGCTACGACGTTCTCTTCACTGTGCCTAGCACGAAGATACTGGGCAAAGGTACAATCAAAACTACTCCATAGGGAAATGACCATGGAATAAATCTAGCAAGTGGTAGCATTGAAGAGCTTCTTTAGGAAGGAGCAGAGCACAGGCCCCCACTGCTCCACACGTTCAGCCACAGCAACATCATTCCAGTGCTGATGTGGTCAGAGATGTACTGACACACTGAACTGCTTTTGAATGAATGTGACTACACAAAGTAAAACTAAAATCAAAATTAAGATGGCTTTAACTTCTAGATTTAAGCATCCCATAGAAAATACATGTGCAAAAGGAGGATGAGCTGAGCTTGTGGGATTTCTCCCCACTCACTGCCACGTGCACTCTCACTGCTGCGTCAAACCCAATTCTCCTGCACACAGTACTAGCAGTACAAACTACACCAGCTTATACAGTTGTTGCAAGTATTAAAATGGCCCAGAGCCTCTCAGCCTGCAAGTTCTCTGCACCCTGCTTTCCTCCCCTTCCACTCTGACCTGCCTTCTCCTCCTTAAAGGTTTGCAGCTATCTGGAGAGGCAGTGTTGCTGCCCCCCTTATTAACAGGGCACCTTTCCAACAGGCTGGCTGCTGCACAGAGGTCTCTTCTCCAACCTCAGCCCCCTTGTGAGGATGTTGGGCCTCATTCAGGCATACTGCAGCCCTGACAGTTAGCGAGCACATAACTGTGTCAGTATACTGAGAGGGAGAAGTGGAAAGGTGACCTTACTAAAGCTACATTCCATCTAAACGACCTCACTACCACAGAAGTATGACAGAAGGACTAAAACCCCATTCCTTGCTCGTTTTTCAGAAGTCTTTCTAATCTTAAGGAAAATTCCAGCTCCTGAATCACTCTCCAAACATCTACTGAGCTTCCCTGAAAACACACAGGAAGACTACAGTTTCTACATTTCTTTTCTCCACTTCTGTCCCCAAAACACAGAATAAACTTTTGCCTGATGCAAGCAGCCTGGGCGAGCACCCTTTGACTCTTGTTGTATACCTGAAGGAGATGAGCAGGCCTCTGCTGGTCTGAACCAATTCAGTTGTATCACACTGCAGCCTCTAATACTACAGGCACGTAGATGAGTAGTCGGATTTAGGGAGGACAATCAGAACACGGGTGGAGAGAGAAGCTAAGGGAATAAGTGTCCTCAGCTAATCTGTGTTTAGCTGCATCAAAGACAAGAAGACACAACTTTGTTACCCTTATCACTGTTTACACCACAATGCATAAACAAATTAAAGCACTAACTGGAGCAAGTACTAATGTAAGTGCTAGAACAGACAAACCACATAACTCATACTTATCTTCCCCCAAAACTGCTGTTCAGTGAGGAACACTGGAGGAGCAACACACCACAGGCAACGTATCACTTCAAACACCACCTCAATACTCACCTAAACAGCCATGAAAACACCTGCATGTGAACATCTATCAGGAAACCTACCATGCAGGTGGCCAGGTTGATTCCCGTAGCACATACCCATGTCTTCGACAGCACTTGTGGTAATGCACCATCAAGTGCTGGGGCAGGGACTGTTCAGCTTCAACTGCCTAATATTCCTCACTCAGCCTGCCCTCTGCCTGGTCCTCTGTACTCCTGGGGTGGCCATGGCTCGGCTGCTCCTGTCCCCCCCTTGGCTCAGTGGGTGCCATCTGCCAGAACAGGTGCTTCCTGGTCACCTTCTGCTCTTGCTCGAGCATTGCTCTGCGGTTTGCTGGTATCAGTCCTGCTTTCAGCAGCCACACGTAAGCAAGGAGGTTGCTGCTCCTCCAACACACTCTTCAGACCATGTGCCCTGGACCCGTTCTGCTGTGGTCATCCCCAGTTCTATTTCTGATGGTCCCAGCCACTTTCAGCACATGACATAACTTCTCTCTTAGCACACACTGCACTGTTACTGTGGATTACAGCATCCTGGGTATCTCTTCACGACCTCCACGACATCACACTCTACATTACTGCCTCCTTGATAACCAGGGACCCTTATCCGCCTCCTAGTATGGTTACTGCACTAAGCTGCATTCCCAAATGCATATATGACATCCTTAATATAGTCATGGGGTCTACAGAGAGACTCCAACCTATTCCTAGGGTAAGCACAACTAACCATGGGTAAGCAACCACTGGATTTCCTAGGATTCCTCACTGGTGACATCTGGGTCTCACTCGCTGTGCACAGTACGTGGCAGACCTGCCCCTGCTTCCCTGAAGGGACCGTACTCTCGAGTTAGCAACACAAGCACAATCAATACAACATAATTACACACAGACAACTATTAAGCCACACATTTGACCACCTTAAGCTTAAATCTGCATTTCCAACCTAACAGGTAAAAAGGCGAAGTCTCTCCTTCAGAAAGCTTCCAACCCACAGGCAGGGAGATCCATGACCTTGGTACTAAGTTCCCAAATCCCAGTCTGTAACTGAAGGCTTAACAAGGTGACAGAAGGACATGGTTCTGAATATGATTTTAAAAGATAAAAGGCAAATTTACAAGTACAAATACCATTCTGCAGGCTTTAAAAGCAGGAACAGCAAAGGCTGCAACATCTCATTTTCAGCACAATGGACCAGATGCTTTTGAAGTGCATGTTGCATATGGTACCCCAAGGACAGGAATATCCCGCTATGTGGCATTCTTACTGAAAAAAGCAAGTAAAGATGAGGGTGTTAACTCTTGTCTTGCACAGCTGCCAACCAAATGATCCAGAGGAGCACCAGCAGGAGTCCTTCAGACCTCTTAATGCAGTGGAAACCTCACTTAGAAGAGGGCAGAGCTCTGGAAAGGAGGGAGGGAAGAGCAAGTGAAGCCTGTTGTGGAAAGTGGAAGCAAAGTCCAAATGACTTCTGCAGAGACAGTTTTATTCTCTCCCAGATGCAAACCACTTCTTCGAGACATTTGGTTTCTGTCTTTGGGGGGTTTGTGGTCTCAAAAGTCTGCACAGCCCATGCAAAGTCTTGCACTGCTCCACTGGAAAGAACGACCATTGCTGTCTCCTGCAACCAGACTGCCAAGAGTCGTGTGAGCTCTTGTACTGCACTCTAGAGCTGTACTCACGCACATTTGGGGATCCCTGAGCAGAAGTGGATCTCCCCAGGTTTCTATGCCACTCAGTTTGCTCAGGCACGTTCAAGGGAAGCCAGACCTCCAGTCACAATGTTCTCATTTGCTTGGGAAGGTATGGGTTTGACAAAGCTCAAGACAACAGCCCAAGTCCTGCAGGAGCCTATCGCTCATGCTTAGCTCCACAGTGACGGTAAGGATATGATGTTTTCCATGCTCATGCTACAAACCTCCCTTAAAGTTACTACTGGAGGAGATACATATTGCAAGAATTTCCATTTCAGATACTATCTGGAAGGTGACTAGGCCAACAAATGCTTGACAAACCCTACTTCACACCTTGGGCTAACAAAGCTGCTCTGAAGGCTCAGAGACACAATGCAACTTCTGCTCTAAGACGACCACCAGAACTTAACCAACTTCAAAAACTGAACTTTGATGCATTTTTTTAACACAGATAACATCATATGTCATTTGCCACCTGCATTCAAGACTGATCCCTAGCTATGTTAGAGCCTCCTGTGATACAAACACAAGGCAGAGGTTCAGCTCCTGGTAGAAAACAGCACAGAACAACCCCTTGTCCAAATGAGAGCAGCTATTGGGCTGCTGTACATTAACAAAGACCGACCTTAGGAGCTGTTCAGCCTTCTCCTACCCCTGGCATGCTGCCTGCAGGCAGGCAAGGACAGAGGTAGGCACCATGGCAGCCACTGCATTGGCTCCATGCCACGGGGGACTCCTCTTCCATAGAGCAGTCCCCAGTTGCTCCTCCTGGGCAGCTCAGCGGAGATGCTCCATGATGAGGATCTGCCCACAGAGAGCATTATATTTAATAGGGAAGGGAAAATTCCAATAGAGTTGACATCCTCTTCCTCCCCTGAGATGCACAAGTAAAAAGCAAACCAGACTAAAGGCAGGGAAGTTTTTTTATCACCAATATGTGATTTGGTATTTTAAGTCCTTTTTAGGCTTCATTACAAGTATCTGAGATTTAACCTACAGCACATGTCTTAAACTAGACAGTTAAGGACCATCTATTTAGCACAGGCTCTGGTCATCACTGTATTGAGGAAAGAATCTGCAATTCTTGGGGCAGGGAGAAACGCTGAGCAAAAAACGGCCACGTAACACAAACCACTTCCCTCAAGGTACAGGCAAGACATGGAGCAGCCAGAGTACTTAAGAACTGCATTAGCAGGGGCAGTGACTGACAGCTGGGGAGGACAGGATGGGATTACCAAGTCCACCTTGTAATTGTGAGCACCGCTCCATTACCACCATCATGGATACCACGTCCAAGCGTCGCTGAAAGCCAGACGCCTGTCAGGACTTCAAACCAGTTCAGGCTCCAGTTTATGGGAATTCCCCCCAGGCTGAAGTTTATAGGATTTTCCCCACACTGGAACAAAGGTGTCCCTTCCACCAGCACACTGGCCTCTCTGATACTGAGCAATTCACAGGCGCTGAACACAACAGCTTCCAGCACAGCCTGGGTCAACAGCGCCCTACTCCACTTCCAGCTCTTTTGCTTATTTTATATCACTTCAACCAAGCTGGAACTCCCAAATTCTTGCAATAAGGTCATGTGAAACTTCATCTAGGGTTTCTCAAAATGATGCAACCCCAAACTCTCGTCTTAGAATTCCCCCTCTGCATCTCTTTCTTGGAAACTCCCACCAATACCTCTGAATGCCTCAGAAGAGGGTTTTAAAGCCTCAAATTAAACTTCCAGCACGGTCCTGATACAGTTTTGGTGCCTTTCGTATTTTTCACTACAAACACCACTTTGCACAGATCCTGTTACTGCTGTCCCTGAACTATAATGCCACACATCTCATACAGGTTTACTCTCTGCCTATATCCCAGCAAGAGCTCTGTATTTAATGTAGTTGATCCATCAATCACATGATAAAGGAACTCAGATTTACCCCAGGGTGCAATAAAAGAATTGCGTGAAAACATCTGCTTAGGGACTGTGATGCAGTGACAACAGGGGCATGTCTGCAGACATCTGTCACAGTTTGGGCTCAAGCAGCTTGTTAAATCACTGTACTCAAGTTCAAAGTCACGCACTAAAGTACCAGTTTAAAGCCACCTTTTAAAGTCCTCTCAGGCTGGGCTCGTTCTGCGTTCATTCCCACAAGGATGAGCGCAGTTGGTGTCCTCTTTCTGCTGGCCACAACGTGTATGGTGGGCTCTGCATCATCCCTACCCCAGCAAAGGGAAAGGAGCAGGGGAGGAGAGATGGGAAATCAGCAGTTTTGTTTGTTTGACTGTTGTTGTGTGCCATTTATTTCTTTATTTAAGTCAAACCTGCTCTGTGTTCAGAGGCAGCTTAAGAGCTGCTTGCACAGCTCAGAAAAAAATCTGGCGCAGTATCAATACACTTATTTTTTACTCCCCTCTTAATATTTTACATAGCAGAGCTATAAACCCTGAGAGCGTTACATATGGCTCCGACTCGTTTTACGTGCCTTTGCTCCGTTCTATGAGAAACTAAAGGTCCAAGTGAAACACATGAATGGCAGAAGGGTGAAGAGGCTTGGCAGTTCTGGCTACGTTTTATATCTCATTACAAGGCATCTCCAGCACTCAAAAAATTCCAGAAAGACAAAGGCAGATTATTCTTCCTCAAAAAAGACACTCCCCCAACCAAGAAACCCTGCGAATCACACGAATATACTTTCACACATTTACAAGGGTCAGCATAGCCATATGCATAAGCAACACAGTAATTAATGAATAGGGAACATGCTCCAGTGACAGCGAAAGCTGTTTCATTCAAAAGCATGTAGCTACTTTTCAGGTTTGTTTTACTGTTAGCAGCATAACTCCGTAAAACCTCCAAATATTTCTGGTTTAAATATTTGATTAAATGGCTTGATCTTTGCATTAAGTGGTTTTTAATATTCACATTAATGTTATTTGCTTCTCTTTCCTACAGCTGGTATCATCTCGCTCTGCTCCTGGCTGGGGAGAATGACTTTGCCTAGGTAGGTCCCTTCAGCTCCATGTCTCGCTATCGCTGTATTTGAGAAACAGTGCCTGATACCACATCCCAAGTGCTCTTCATTCACTGCCAGCTATTAAATAAACCAGAAGCAAAACATAAGATCCCACTGCACCTTTAATTCAGAAACTCTTCAGTTCGAACCATTTAGTTGAGCTGCTGTTTGTTCGGTTGCACGTACTCCAAATTGCCCTCAGCAACAAAGAGACACACATAAAAAAGGAACACTGCATTTAAATGAAGACTAATTTTAAGAGCTGCATATTTAATAGAGAAAGCAGTCTCTGAAGATGTCAGCTGCTGGAGGAATGCACTGGCAAGTCACACTTGCGCAAAGATAAGCTTTTCCTAGGGATTTTTATGGCTTTGAAGGGAAAGTGTTCAATAGACCAAGTCGATGGACACATGAATGCTCACAGAGAGCACAACTTCTACACAGTGGTGCAAAGGAAAACCGCTGTGGCTTTTTTTTCCCCCTCGTTGGAAGAATTTCAAAGGTCATGCTTACATACACAAGGGCTTCAGGACTGATTCTAGCAATGTAGTAAAAAACTAGACTACATATTTACTAGCAGTTTTGTCTGAAGCATAGCAAGAGAAGAGACAGGAACAAATTGGATGCAGAACTAGTCCAGCAGCGTCACATAAATAGCCAAGAAGTGTCCATCGCTCCAAAGCACAACAAAACCATCACTGCTCTCTACTCCCTCATGAGACTTGCACCTCGCTGCACTCACAGAGGGTTTGGTTCATGGAGCTGAGCTGTTTGTCAATCAGGACTGCTGAAAAGCTGTCACGCGTTCTGCAGCAAACGGCAAGCCCGGCTCAGTGGGTGGTGAGGAGAGGACCTCCCTTCCTCCTTTCCTTTTCCTGCTTTCCTCCCTTCCTGACACCCCAGGCGAATCCTGCTCCCTCCCAGGCACAGCACGGGAATTCCAGCAGTGCCTGGGATCCTGGTGCGCCAACCAGAACCACCCCCAAAATGCTTAAACCTTCCCTGACTTCTCATTCATTCAGAGAACATTCAAGATGTAACACCCACGCCCCTTTCATAGGTCCAGTTCTTAACTTTCAGGCTTCTCCAACCATACCTGTACAAGTAGGAGGATAGGGGGAGTAATCCATAGAATGAATGAAATGGAAAGAATCAGCCAACATCAGCCTCATGGGACGTAAAAATTTAAGAGAGCAGTCACCGACACTCATGCCATCACTCAGTGTACATTTAAAGATGCACCACTGACACAGATAAAAAGCTCTTTTAAATACAGCAATAAATAAAGATATTCTAAAAGTCCTAAATCCCTGCACATGATTAATAGTACCTTGAAACACTCCGGAAACTTTCTGGTTTTCCCTTAGAGCAGAACAGTGGAAAGGTATACTCTTATTTATTGATACAGAACACTCAAATCCTGCTGCAAGGGTGGATTGTAACAGCTAGGCTTAACCCTAGAAGGTTTGTACTAAGAAGCTTTCTTTTTCCCCCTTGTTTCAACAACTCATTTCACTTAGTGGGCAGGACAAAAACCCCATCTTTCCTCAGGAGATGGGTTTCTTGATGGACTACAACAGAATTACATCAGCCAAACATGCTGTTTATGCACTTTTATCAAGCCACATTTGGACACACACCTGAATCATACAGCAGATTTGGTAACTGTGACTGTACTTTGCATGATGCTGCTTAAAGGGGAATGCTCAAGAGATGAGGGTTAAATAAATAATAATCTGCCATTGCTACTTTTGAGCAGCATCACAGAGAAATGGGAAAATGAGGCAATGACTTTTAGTTCCACTGGTTTTGAGTTATGCGTTCACAGCTCCTTTAATATGGTTAAAACTCAGTCCAGGTTAAGAGAAAAGAATTTGCCTGGTCAGCCCAGCAGTCAGCTCTGAAACTGGTCTGAATCTCAGTGAGGACAGCTCACACATCACCAGTCTGACATTGCAGGCTGCAGTCCCTCCAAGACTAACATCCATCCATCCATCCATCCATCTGGATACTCACTACAGACACATCTGGAAACTCAGTGCTCTGAAAAGCAGCTATTACACAAACTTAGGAACTTTCCAAAGGGGACAGCTACTTCTTGGGCCATGTCTGCCCCGCTGACAGCTCAATCAGCAGTTAAGTGATGCAAGTCTGCAAAACCCCATGGTAATCTGCACAAGGTGCAGAGGCTGCATGTGCTGATCTCACACCATCCCAGGCACTACCTATCCCACTCTGTTCAAACCTCTTCCTGTTTTGAGGTTGTTCAGCCTGGGCAAAGTAAAAAAGTCTCTTTTGCACCCATACACAAGACCTAAATGCAGGTTTTGGAAGTGATCTGTGTCACTTTAAACTCTTCACAGCTCTCACAGGTATCACAACAACGAACTCGCTTAAGGAAAACAGCCTTTTTATTGATATTCATCTTTGTATAGATGTTCACATCCTATTTCCCCTCGGTGTTAAAATCTACAGAAGTCCAGTGAGAAATCACACTGACAAGTACGTTTCACAGTGCAACATAGTCAGAACTGCAGAAAACTCTCACTGTTACCATCAGTATTTTATCACTGCCACAGTTCTGAGCTGATGGAGGACTAAATTCTCAGGCTAAATGACCCAGTGAGTTTCTGTAAACCAAAGAAGGTGAGTTTGGGGCACGATGTCAAAAGCCTATCTCTGTGTCCCAGGGTTGAGTCTTAGTCCTGAATCTGCTCCAGAGTCTTTGCATTTTATTAATGAGTTTACAAAGGGGATACACAAGAACGGCCACAAACACACCCAGGTGAGCCCCCGCTCTGCAAGGGCAGAGGTTCCACCAGTACAGGCTGATGGTTCTGGAGGAAACCCCTGGGAAATAACTGTATCTGACCCATTTCTAGCAGGCAGTTAATTATAACAGAAACCCGCATTGATAAGATAAGCAAAGTGACAAAGTGACAAAGACTGATGGGATAAAAGGTTGAAATTTCTGGGCACGAAGTAGATGCGCAACCTCAACTCTAGCTGTACAACACACAGCAAGCCAGATTTCAAGCACCAAAACCCCAGAGCTCTCACCAACACTGATCTCGTATAAAAATGGAGGGAGAATTTAAACACCCAACCCACTATAATCCACTTCAGGACATTGATATTATGTTTTATTAGTCAACATGTAACCTTTCAGGATGACTTAAGAGCTCAAAGCAGCTAACACAGCACCACACAAGAAGTGCATGAGGCAGATCAAGCGCTAACAGACCACTCTAGGCTCAGAAAGAACCACACCACCGTATCAACACCCTATTACCTAACTTTGGTTTACAAAAAGTCATGATCCTGTATGCTCTGGTAACAGGCTATATCAGATGTACCACAAAACCTGAACACATATGGCGCAGAACCCTCAAACCAAGTATATTCATGGTAATTTTTCACTGAGATTGATTTACATTGAGCTTAACAGTTTGGAAACAATGATCTGATCTATTTATCTATTTATCTATCTATCAGTCAAAGCAGCAACCAGGGAAAACAAATCACAGAACCATCCTGTTCATGCTCACAGACGTACTAAACTCCATAGGTAAACGGCATTAGGATCGCACCTAACCCCCAGTTCCAAGCCTTTCAGCTAAAGCCTTTGGTGAGTTTAGCTGGATTTCATTTTAAGAGGTATGGCAGAGAAACAAGACTTCAAACCGTGCACTTAATTCTCCCCGACACAGAAGCACGTGTGCACATCTGTAATTAATGGCTCTAAACAGAACTATTCTCAAGTGGACTCTTTCTCCCCCTTCACATGAAACCAGCAAGCTTCGGCTAACGGAGGAGATGACCTGGGGAGGAACAATACACACCACTCGCTGACAGAGTTAAAGGCCAGCAGGCAAAAAGGAGCGGTGACAGGTTCAATTAACCTGATGTTCCAACGAACTGCTGCAGATTCACGAGCAACGGAGGGACAGAACCCCCCCAGATCACAGCGCTCGCAACCTTCTATGGCCTAACACAGAGCAGAGCAAAACCAGAACAAAACCCAAGCGTAGTTTATACCCAGCACACTTTGGATCAAGTCTTTTAAGCCGCAGGTCTGCGTTTGAAACGTTAAATAAGCCTCCAGCAGTAAGAGCGATGGAAAATCGACTAGAACTAAAGGTAAAAAAGGGCAAAAAATAATTAAAAATAATTATAATTAAACCCCATGAGCTCCAGAAGCAGAAAGCGCCCTTCCCGCAGGGCCCTGCCCAGGAATAAGGCGTTCTCCCCGCTCCCTGCCCGGGGGCACCTCCACAATCTCCCAAACCGAGCACATTTTCCACCAAACTCAACATTCCCCTAGCAGAAAACAGCATTCCCCTCACA
>JANRGW010039481.1:39395-66606 GCA_024733675.1 Psilopsiagon aymara | reverse complement strand
AGTTTCTTAGCAGGTACTCCTTACTCAAATTTTAAGAACGTGCTTGATTTTTGTCCTGGAAAGCCATGGTCTCCCAAGTCTGAGCCTTCTATTTAAAGAGTAGAGAAGCAGCTGGGTGAGAGAGGAAAGTTCACATTCCAACATCTGCTGAGGTTTTGAAAGATGGTTTTGTGTCCTTATCTTGAAGCCAAATGAAATTTAATAATTTTACGTAGAACAAAATGAGTTTACTTGGATTGTTTGAACAAGCTGAAACTCTGAATCACCACATTTATAGAGGCATATTGACATCCAGTTATGGTAAAAACAGTTTTGTTATTTTTATACTTTGAACGCTTTGGACAGTTTTGTTTATTTAGTATGCATATCTATATGGATTCTATTCACTGTCCCTAATACTGGAGCATCTTACAAATTAATTAACTCAGAGGGTAATATACCAAATATTTTTTTGCTGTTCTTTCTGACAGAGAAGGTGAGACCAAAGAAGGGGAAGATTTGCTTAATGTCACGTAGGGAGTTTGGAGTGCTAAGAATAACAGAAGTAGTTAATGCATAGCTTTTCCATATATCTTTTCACTAATGGATCTCAGAGAACCCTGGTTTCTAATCCTACATCTTAGTTCAAGCTCATTAACTCAACTTAGAGTCAGATTGCATTGGTTTTAATGCATTTTATTTTGGTTTTAGAGATTATAAATCTGTTTTTCTAGGTAATCCTTTTTAAGGAATTAAGTTTTCTGATATTTTACCATTGTGTGCCGAATTTTGAGACCATTGCTGCCTGCATCTCACGTCTGCTTACTGCTTTTAATTTGTTGGCATGTGCTTTTGTGCTGACATACCTGTCTCTTGGAATTAGATCTCAGCTGAGCTGGATGGGGAATTGAGCCGTGAATGTTAGCATTCACATGCATCAGTTTGTTTTTACGGGCTTCTGCAATTGAGCTTAGCTCTTAGAAAAGGACTCATGTTCTTTTCAAAGAGGATATCCTTTTGCTCTTGTGGCACTTTAAAGGTCTGTCCCTAATATCTGCCAAAACAAAAAGAACAATTCTTTAGGTATTTCCTGTTTTTTCTTATTAAGAACTCTACAGAATCTATCAACTTAAAACAGTTCCTCCTCTTCCGTGCTACCTTTTGAAAGTTGCATCAGTCTTAAAACCAGACAGTTCTCAGCAAATTACCTTGCATTGTTTGACATCTTGATAGATTTTTTTTTTCTGTTATTTTGTCTTCAATTTCATTCTTTTTAATGTGTGTTGAAATTTTTTTCACTGCTTGTTGCTTGTTTGGAAATATAAAAGCTCTATTCCAGATAAAAAGACGGTCTTCGAGATGATGAGTCTTCTCCTTTGCCAAAATTAGAAACATGCTTAAGGTTTTTGTTAGATCCTGGTTTTAATTTCCCGGTTAAAAGACTTCCCCTGCTTTTTTTTTAATGTCTCTCCCCATCCCTTGTTTGCCTTAAAAATGGTTGTTCATTTCCATGCACAGTGAGGTGACAGTTATGGAAATGTTTTTGGGCTTGTGAGCAAACAGGAAGAGGATGCTGGGGAGCAGACACTTAAAAGCATCATCATGGCTTTTTCATGGCTGTTACTTCTTGTTTGAGAGAGAAGATTCTCATCAACTCTGTTTATGTTCTTTCTTATGATTCTTGTTTATTTCATTGTATAAAAATAAAAAGGGGGAAGTTTGGAATCTCTGAGCTCTAGATTGAAAGTAGTACCATTTTAATAGCCCACAGAAACCATTTTTGCTCCTGAGATTCTTTTTGGTTGTCTCTCTGACCAGGTTCTCTCAGATACTTCACTCATGAAAAGTTTAACATTTTAATAGCAGATTTACTTATTTTAAGCTATTTGACATTATGTGGGATTATGGTTTAGAAGAGCAATGGAGCAATATGCTGAAGCCATACAGTACTTGTTAAATACAGTGGAATCACAATAAAAATGTGATTCCCAAACCAGTCTCTATGTGCCTCACTATCCTGGAGGTGATTGGAAAGGAATACATGGCTTGAAGCCAGCTCAAACCTTTTGCTTTTTTCCAAGTTTGTTGTATTACCTGTCCATATTTTATACTTTATGTGGGCCCGAGACTCATAGATCCTTCCTCCATGCTGGTCTGGCTGTTTCAGGAGGACATTCACACCTTTTGAATTAACTCAAAGAAGTCCACTTACACAAACAGGTGAACCACGCAACTGATAGTGCTGTTTATCTAAAACAAAAGCCACTTTTCTGTTCCCTTCAAGTTGAGCTCAGTTCATCTTTGTTTAAGAGGCTGTGGTCACCTGCTGTATTCTTCCTTGAGCTTTTTGACCTCATACCTCACTTGTGCTCTCGTCCTCTGAACCTTCTTCCAAGGAAGTGGAGGTGTGGTCTGGTGATTTTCTACCCCCATCTCAGACCAGTGCTAGTGATCACTGGTGTAGCACAGTGAACTTAATACATTCTTCACATGAATGACCAATCCTGTTGCCTGGGCATAGTGGTAACACATGCCTATAGGTAATGCCAGTGGCCCCACCTCCATGGGCTCAACTTTGCTCCATGGTCCCCACCCCATCATCAAGCACTGGTGATGAATCACATGCCAAAGATGTCCTCCCAGATGGCCCCCTTCTTAATCCATTGCCTTTCCTTGCCAAATGGAATGATTCAACCCATGCCTCTCCAGCACCCCAACCAAAGGACAGCAGTCTCTACTTGTCTGGATCTTGCTTGCTCCAGGTCTCCTTTGAGATGTGGATTGGAAGACTTCTCTGATGGTTGCTGTGATGGTAGCCTATGCATGTGGCCACCAAAGCGGCCTCATCATATTGTGAGCTACCTCACTTCCTGAATCCCATAGAAACAAAGACTCTGCTGCTGGCCCTCAACTCTCTGACCTGCTTGTCCCTGTAGCAACAAGGAGATTTGACAGTTGCCACTCCTGACCTACAGGCTGTGGTCTATCCAACAGGTCAAAGGCAGCAGGAGGGTTTAATGTTTTAATACCAGATATAGGTATTTGAAGATACCTGATGTTACATGGGCTTCTGATTCAGAAGTGTAATGTACCAGTTTGTGGAGCAGCTCAGCATGACACAGCAATTATAATACACAATTAGAATACTGAGGCACAATGCAAACTGTTTCCAAATACCGGTGTCTGTATGCTCCACTACCAGAAAGAGCGGGGCTTTGTCCTAATTAGAGAAATCCCAAACATGGAATGAATAAAAAGCAACCTGGAAATCTTTAGACATACAGCATAATGAGGCATTCTTACTATTTGTTTCTAACAGTTTGCATTCTGCTGCTTAATTTTTTTTTTTTTCATATGCAGTCATATGTCTCATTTTAGCTAATACTTGTGAAGGTTATATCTTGTACTTCACTAAAATCAAGTCCTGATAGTTGTTGGGGGAAGAGAAGAGCCTGCATAATGCCAGCAGTTATTTGGAGATTCAGTCAAGGACTCTAGGGTAATTGTGCGTGACATTTCAGATCTGAGATCTGTCTGCTTCAGAAAGGGGGACAGCCCACTTGAAACATATCCCAGGATCAAGGCTTTTTCTGGCTCCATCAGGAGTTTCAGGTTTAAATGGCAGTTCAATCAGATGTATCTTGTGCCATCAGCATGTGGATGCCAGCTCAGGCATACAAGGACAGGGTGGTTTCATGTGCATTGGTGGGAAGTTACACTAGGATGTAAGGCTATGTGTGTGTGGTTAATAGTTTAAAAAACCATTGCTGTTGATTTTTTTAGCCACTATTACTGAAATGAGGTGAAAGCAAAGCCACTACAGTTAATTTTCGATTTTCCGTGCTAAAGAAAGGGAGAGAGAGAGCAACCTAGATAAGATGTTTATAATTCAAGCCATATATACATGAAGCTCTCCTAACCTTTCATAACTATAAACAGTTTCTGTAGAGAGCAAGGGTAGCTTTTAAAAAGCAGCAGCCAAATGTGGAGAGCAGTGGGCACTGTGCATCCCATTTTCTGTGCCACGGTGCTGGAGCCAGGGTTATCTGATGAAATCTCATAATGGAACATTTGAATGCTTTGAGCAGTTGAACACAGTTCAACAAAGCAGAGTTGAACTAATGTGGACTACCTGTTTGCTAGTAAACAGATAATTGTTTAATTCAATTTTCATGAAACTAAGATATACTTTGGTAAAGTCCACCATGAAAATGTGTTCTTGTGGATCGTGTATAGAGGGGATCAAAATAATGGGGGGAGGAAGGGTGCCTCTTGGATACAGAGATAGAGCTTGAGGTTAAATTGTTATAAAAATAATACAATTTCCACATATTATGCCATTTAGATGTTTTTACCCAGAAGGTTTTTCTTTGCTGCATCCGTTATTGGTAGTGATCTCTTCATAGATGGATTAGAGTCAGGGAACATTATTAGGCCACAAAAAGTTCTTTTGTTTTTGCAGAACAATCTTGCAGCTGCATCGTTCCTAGGTGGTTAGTTAGCATTTCTTGGCTACCAGCCATCCTAAACGGTAAAGAGCATAGTACTGGACAATGAGAGGGTTTTGTGTTGTGGTTATTTCTTTTTTTTTAGGAAAAATCAAAGAATCCTTCTGATTCATGTTCTTTCTCACGAGGTTATAATTTCAAAGGCTCAGCATGCAAGTTATGTCATCAGAACCTCCTCTGTTCTTCTTCACTTGCTTCAAGAACAATTTTCTTATTGAGGAGTGGCTGGATATTCTCAAGAACATTTTTACTCTTTGCAAATAATAAAAATGTTCTGATTCCCCGAGGCGCTGTGGGCAAGGTTAATAATTCCTGTTTGCCGCTTTGTTCACAATCACTTAGCATTGGGCATTAGAACCTCACTTTTATTTACAGCTCTGGGGTTTGACTTCAGGCTGGGGAATCAGAGGCTTAGTACTTGCTTTTTCTCTATGTGCTGTACAGGCTGCAGTGGAGAATCAAGCATATGTATGTGATTTCCTCATGGCTCTTGCCAATAAAAACTAGAGAGCCTGGGCAGAGAATCTCCTGTTTAGTTTTCAGACGTCCCTTTGGTTTTGACACCCAAATTTATATACCTGAAGGTAGTTTTCAAAGGTAAAAACCACCCAATGTTCTGTTGCTTAAAAGAAGCCTCAGAAAATAATGTTCTAGATAAGAAAACAGACACTTTCAAGAGCAAAAATATGAGATGGATGAATTCTTGTATTTTTCTAATTCCTTCATTTGGTGAAGTTCCTGGAAGGAAGATAATTAAATGTTAATTGTGTTTCAAGAATTGTTAGTCTTTATAGTGTGGATAAAAGCAGTGGTCCAGATTTTTTTTTTGGACCAAAGGACAGCCTTGGTCTTCTGTCGGCCTTCAGAAGTTCTTGAAGATTGTCATATCATCATCTTTTTAATTAGAAACACCGTCCTGTAAGTTTGCTGTGAAGACTTTGGCCTCATGGTCTATAAGAGGGGTTTGGAAACATGCTGTCTGTAAGACATTACTAAAATGTCTTACAGAGTCCTAGAGTAATGTAATGCTTGTTCACAGAGACCTGATTCAGATGCCAGTAGCCTTTTTTTTCTTAATAAACCTCTGTCCTTGTAAGGAAGTAATCCTTTCCCCAAGTCAATTTTAAAGTTTCTTGTTCACTTTAAATATTTCATTACATTAATTTTTCAAAACAACAAAACAAACATTCATCAAGTGAAACTAAGCATGTCACCCTTGAATCTGTGCATCTGTTGCTCTCCTGCTGCTTTCCTGCATAATTCATTTTAATACATTTAAAGTGTACATCTCATTAAAATTCCTTACACGCTTTTATGTATACTGTTTGCATTAAAAAGGAGGAAAAGCGGGAAAGGATTTTATGGCAAGGAGCTTCATTAACATGACTCCTTCTCTTTTTTACCCCAGTTTTTTATGTATTGAATGTGTACCTGTGGTCTGCCTTCAACCACCTTCCTCAGCATACAGCGTCATCTGTTTCTTTGAGTATGAGTCATCTCTTTAGTGCCATTAGACATTTCCTCCAGCACATTTTCTCTTACTCTTGATGTCTTTGTTCCTCTTTAAGTGCATACATTCTCTTCTCTTCATCCTCTTTTCATCACTTCACGTAATTGATATACACAATGTGTTCTGTGCATCAGTCCTGTTGTCAGCCAAGAGAATATCCATCACTTGCTCAGATGCTCTAGAGTTCTTGTGAGCTGGCTACAGCTGGAAAGGGGTTTGATTTTAAAATTTTATTCAATTTGTGGTTTCTTCTTCTCTATCAGTACTTTCCATGACTGCAATGTTTGGTTTGGTTTCATTTATTTTAGCATTGTGGAGTTGTTTATATTTCTTAAATCAGTTCTAGAAAACAAGCTGGTCTGGTAGGTTGAGGTGGCAGCCTTTTAAAATCACTGAATTCTTATTTCAGTGACTGCTGAAATTTTTTCTCTGAAATCCCTCATAGGTGTTTAGGATTATGTGTGCTTGCTACAAGCAATCATAAAGTATTATCATAACTCTTGACAAATCATAAGAAAAGCTTATAACTGCAGAAGAAAACTCAGAATGCTTTGAGAGAAAAAGGAGGTCCATATTTGATAAGAAAAAATTGTAATTTAAGGAATTATCTTCAAAAATCATTCTTTGAGAAATAAATGGCATTTTATGTAAGGTAGTATATGTTTGTGACTACCTTGTTTCTTTGGACTTTCACATTTTGCTATTGACATCTGTTGCTTAGAAACTTCATGAGAATTATATGCTAAATGAAGTTTAAAAGTGAAATATATATAGTGATTGTCTACTGGACTAACCTTTTCTCCTTAGAAATAGTAATTGAAATACACTTTCTGGAAAAGTTTATTCAGAGTTTACATGGCAAGTTCCTCTTTGCTTCCTGGATATAATACAGTGTCAGTCTGTGAGGACTGAAATCCATATGAGCCCTTTAAATAAATTAGGTCAGGTGCCTTCAATCAACTTGGCTTCCTTGGAATGAGTAACAGAAAATGCAGCTGTGAAGGGAAAATTGAGAGAGTTCCCTTCCAAGCAAAAGTTATTTCATTTTATTCAGATTACCTGGTTCCAAATAAGTGGCATAGGTTTGGATTCAGCAGCATGCAGCACTGTCAAATATAGGTTATGAACTATGGGAAACGAGCTCAGCCCTGGAAGGTTGTAGGTCTAGGGGCAGATAAGCTTGTGTACACTGGAAGAGTTTGGTCTCCTCAGCAGCCAATTTTCAGGTGTAGACTGTTGTGGGATTAGTTCATCCATGTTCACCATTGAGAGAAAAATAGATTCACATGGACTCAGTCCATTATCTGGGTTGACCCTGTACAGATGCATGTTGCTGGGTTTTAGAGTAATGCATTTGATTATGAGGTTTTGTCTGTTATATTATCTAGTCCAAGCTTTTTGTAGATACAACATACATTGCATGTTACAACAACAGAAAAGATGGAGGTTTGGAGCTGACTTTGAGGACAGTAGACTGCAAAAATTCATCTGTTTTCAAAAGAGGTAGAAATGACTGATGTGAAATTCCTTCTTTGTGCGTTGCCTTTGCAGTCAAATGTGCAGCGGGGTTTTGCGTGAGGGGTTGGAACCATTTATTTCAAGTCCTTTCAGCTGCTGGAAGCATGTAGAATATAAAAGAGCAGAGTTAGGTTCACAGGTTGATTTTCCCCTAGTAGTGCTAGGTTATTTCATATGTATTCCAGTGAGATTAATGTGTGAGAATCCTGCAATATATCTTGAGAGACTCAGAATGACAAGGCAAATAATGTTTTCTTACAGGCTGTTTATTTCACAGATGTCTGCTGTTTGCTTTCTTGAACTTCTTTTTATGTCTCAGATACAGAGCTCTGTCTGGGGCAGACTGGGCATTGGTCTGATTGAGTGGTTTCTGGTTTGCTGCAACAAGAACCAACTTATGTTTTGGCTGCTCTATTCCCCTTTGCTGTTTTCCTTTTTGGCTTGCATGACACTGCTTAATATTAAATTGAGACAAAAGCTAGAAAAACTCTTTCTTATTATTTTTAAAAGCTAAAAATAAAACAGATGTTTCTTATTCTGAACTACTAATCGAACGCTAAGTTACTCTATGAACTCAAGTGGTTTTTTGCTTTTTACCCTCTCACTACTCATAGTACCATTTGTTCCATCGCACCACCTTTATTTAATTTCATCTTAAATTATCTAATATTTTAATCTCTTCATGTCAGAGTCTGGATTTGTCTATGGTTTGGAAAGATCCCAGAAAAATGAGTCTGACAACCATCAAGTGCTATTGCAGTACAAGAAATGGTTGATGAGGCTACACTCAGGTCAGTGGCTTGTTCCTGACCAAGAGAGAATTTTGTGTCCATTTGTATGAGACTTCTATGATGTGTAGCATACTTTAGTCAATAAGTAGCATTTTGCTGTTCAGTCCCGCTGAACACAGGATGCTGCAAGTATTGATCAAAAAGCTCTACTCTGTTAATCCCTCTGCTTGTAGCAACGTTAAATATTTACAGATTCCACCTTAGTGTCCCGAGAAATGTTTCAACCCTGCAGAGGATGCTCAAAGTTTCTGCTTTATACATGTTTTACAAGTATTTTCTTCTTTTTCCCCTCTCTTTTCAAGTGCATAGAGTGTGACATAACGCATTATACTATGCTTGTACTGTTTTGAAGCTTTATTGCATTATTATATTGTGAATGTGCACATTGATTGGGATGATGTAGTAGTTCAGTATTAAAGAGGAGAATGCCTCAGAGATAAAATCCATCAGTTTCTCATCCCCATGTGGCTGACTTACAATGAGGACAAGAGAGGTTAACACTGCGCAGTGCATTGCAGTAGTGTGAGATGGCAGATAACAAGAGATATTCATATCAAGTTTATCCACATATTCATAAAATTATCTGAATATTATTGAAGTACTAGAAATTACTTATTTCCCTGCTAAAAAATCAGTTATTTCCCTGCTGCTTATGTATTATATGTGTATGCTCATCGAGATGTTTCAAAGGTTTGTAGCAGAAGATACAATGGAACATGTAGACTTTATGTCTCCTCTGCTTGTTCATTGACCTCATGTAAGTGTAGTCATTTATCCTCTATTTTTTATACTAATATATCGAAAGCAGGCTTGATATTGTCAGATATGCACTGGAATACGCTCCAGGAAACATTCCTTCCAGTGGTGAGGTGACAAATGAAAAAGAAAATAAAAATGGATTTTGCAATTTAAAGCATAGTGTGCTCAGGGAAGAATGCGTAGCCAGCTATAATGTGATATGATTCATTTCTATATATGCAGGGAAGAATTTTATAAAAGCTTTATGGGAGGTGTACATGATAGTTAAAGTAACATGAAGACTATTCTGCACAATGGTGCTTACTTTGTCTATCACGAGCTAGAAGAAAGGTTTAAATACTTGTATATGCCCTCTTATCTTTCAGTAAGACATCACATTATGCCTCATTCCATTACCTATTTAATAATCCTTTAGACCTACTTATGTGTTTAGAGGGAAAGGTTGGCAGAGAGAGTGAAACAGAATGCGCGCATGCTTCTTTCACTAAATCCCTGCAGATCTAGCCATACTATGTAAAGAAATTACATTTTAGGTAACTACAAAGCTGGTGCAAAAACAGTGCTTTAAGTTGAAAAATTTACATGACTTTGAAGGACTTACTCTTCCTCTAGGCAATCAATGGCAATTGGCAAGTTTTAATGGTTTGAGCTGCCGTGATGCTTGCTAAAGATTTGAGGCTTCAAATCTTTACAGATTTGAAACTGAGTTCAGGATGAAACACAGTTCAGGCTTCATGAGAGCACAAACATAAACATCCAAAGTTTCAGATCCTTGAAGTGTACAGTCTTAAATGTCAACCTGAGTGTTTTCGAAGGAGAACATTTAAAATAACTAATCTTCATCTACATGATTTTGTGGAGCAGAATTGTATTAAAATCTGACCATTACTGGGAGCAGGGCTTTGGAGAGTTCAGTGGCTGATGGTGCCACAGTGGCAAACAATGACTGCACCTTCCTCTTTCTTCTCTTGTGCGTGAGGATACAAAGGCCATGTTTAGGGCTGGCATAGGGATACAATCCTCTTTTCTCTGTCAGGTCCTCTGGACAGATTAAGTAATCTTGTTTCTTTCAGTATTTAAAGTAATGTTTTTACAAATATTAATTATTTCTGCTTCCTTCACTTCCTGTATTATGAGGAAAATATCCCAGTTTCTCTAGTAAAGAGATGCAGTGAGGTGATGGGTCTGGCTGTTTGATACCTTTTGTACTCAGCATCCTTCTCAGATAAGTTGATTTGGCCTTCCAAAGACTCCTGCTCTGTGAAATGCATAAGCACCTGAAGCTCCTAAATTGTGCCCAATGCATATTTTGCACAGACAGCTGCTCTGTAGTCAGTGTGAAAACCTCCCAGTGTGAGTCTCTAAGGCCTAGACAAAAACAAAACCCAGATCTCCAGGTTTGTAAACCTTGGCCTTAATTAAAATTAATTTTAAAAAAATTTGAGACCAGAACAAGTGCTTGTAATCCTCCTAATCTCTCCTCAAAATAAAGTATAAACCTTGTTGTTATTTATACTTAGTGAGAACTACAACAAGGTCCTATGCTTTTTGGAGCATTTCTGTTTAAAATATACTAATTTTTATTGGGGTGTTTTTATTCGTGGCAGACAGCTATATCTGGATATGTGATTTATTGCTTTGTATTGCTTTTTTGAGCTGATTTTTCATCATCTATATGTAAATAAATTGCACTGCCAAAGTTGGGAATGGAACTCCCAAGGTTTGCCTAGCAGTCATGACCAGATGTATCCTCAGGTGAGTTGACTGAATCATTAAGATTAACGACTCCACACTTTCTGTGCAGGATGGAAAGTTCACATTTATGGGAGATACAACCACCTCTTGTATCCTCCATAACTGCTTATGGGCATACATCAGCCAAGGTGGGCATCTATGAGTGAGGAAAGCTGTCTCTGCTCTGCCCACAATAATGCATTTCGCTATGCAAAGGATTGACAAAAGATTTGAAGCTCAGGTTTTTTTCTAAAGTTTCTCCTAGTATTCCAGCTTATGGTATGAGGAATTGGCCCCTGCCATTTGCTGCTGTGAGTTCCAGGGTTCCACGTTTCGTGCATTGTATACTCAGATGACAAAGTGCTGGTTGCTGCGCTAGTGACCTGTGTGGAGTAGAATTATAGCACAAGCCTTATGCTCAGCTAAACAAGTTCTTGAAAGTACCTGTATAAATGAATTCCTTTTCATTGTTTGGTTGTTTCAGCGGTTTAGCAGTAACATAAAATTACTCTTAGGATTTTGTGGACTGCTGAAACAGCTGCAAACTGGTGCCCTGTGACAAAACTGAGCTGGTAACAGAGAAGGCCCAGTAGTGGATAGCAGCTGGCATACTTCATCAAGAACAAAACAGGCTGTGATTCCTCATTGTAGAGGGAGAAGTTTAGGTTAAAAAATATTTTATTAACTTGAAAATGTAAGAAGAATGCTAAATCATAAAATTGTATTAAAAAATAAAGCTGAGTGGATATACACTCCAACGGAATGGACTAACTGTGTGGGAGCATTGTGCAGAACGTAAAATACAAGGATATGGTATTTTTTAGTTTGGGAATACTTACATAATCTGGGCTGTGTGATGAAGGGCTTTTTTGTAGGTGGATGTTTCACTGAGTGTATTTGCTAGAATATTTGTCCTTCACAGTAAAAAGCTCTTTTGTACCTTGTAAGCCCATGTGGCCTGACAGGGGTAGTTTTGTGTTGATGCTGAGTGATTGCATGCTTTCTGGGTCATTGATGTTAACATTTTGATTACAGTGGTGAGTTACAGGGGATGAGCTGCAGGGACTATGATGTTACACTGGAATGTACTAACTCAGATGAAGAAAAAAGGCATTTATCTAACTGCGAAGCTTTGAGACAAAGTGAATCACATGAACAGATAATTTTTAAAGCAAACTCTTCATTCTGGTGATGTTGTAAGCCAATGGCCTAATCACAGAATCATAGAATGGTTTGAATTGGAAAGGACCTTACGATCATCCAGTTCTAACCCCCCTGCCATGGGTAGGGGCACCTCACACTAGACCATGTTGCCCAGGGCTCTGTTCAGCCCGACCTTGAATACTGCCAGGGATGGGGCATTCACAATATTTTTGGGCAACCTTTTCCAGTGCCTCACCACCCTCACTTATATCTGATCTAAATCTCCCCTGTCTAAGCTTGAACACATTTCCCCTTGTCCTGTCGCTCCAGTTCCTGATGAAGAGTCCCTCCGCAGCATCCTATAAGGCCCCCTTCAGATACTGGAAGGCTGTTCTGGGGTCTCCACGCAGCCTTCTCTTCTCCAAGCTGAACAGCTCCAACTTTCTCATCCTGTCTTCATACGGGAGGTGCTCCAGTCCCATGATCATCCTCATGGCCCTCCTCTGGACTTGTTCCAACTCTTCCATGTCCTTTTTATGTTGAGGACACCAGAACTGCATACAATACTGCAAGTGAGGTCTCACGAGAGCAGAGTAGAGGGGCAGGATCACCTGCTGGTCATGCTGCTTTTGATGCAGCCCAGGATACGGTTGGCTTTCTGGGCTGCAAGTGCACACTGCAGGCTCACGTTCAGGTTCTCTTACTTCAGAGTTTGCTGTGTTTCATAGCAGCTGTGATCCAGGGAAGCCTGTATGGAATACTAGGATAGGCTCAGTGATGATAAGGTATGAACCCTTATGAGAGCTCACTTTCCCTGTTAATTCTGTCATGCACTGGGAAAATACACTTGATCCTGGAGACCACACAAATGGAAATCAGGAGGAAGAGGGGCATAATCCTGCATGGATGAAAGCACTTTGCATTATAACCAGCTCTGTTCTACCACTTAACCACCACCAAGAGACAAAAGACAAGAGTAAGTGCTCTGTTGTTAAGCCTAAGTGTTACGTCTTGATTCTTTTCTGCCAAAAGCACTTCAGACTAAGTGCGCAGCTATACATTAGGCTTGAGACTCCAGCTTGATATGGAATTTTTGCACCTCATTGCATCTGTATGCTGACTCTATATCTAGTTGCTACTCTTTGTTGGACAGTGTACAAAGCTGCATGATCTGCCTCTAAATACAATTAATTCAGTGTTCTTTTAAAAAGCAGTGAGAACAAGTAAAACCCCAGAGCTCTTTTTGGCTTCCAGTGAATTATATAAAGCCTGAAATAAATCTTCTTCCTGTCACACAAGGCAAACTCACCTTCCTTGAACTTGATTTTTAAGTCTTATCTTCCTCAGGGATCTCCATTGCTCATTCTCTGCCCCTTCTATGCATAGAATTTCATTGATCTCAACAGGATGTCTGTGCAGTAGGCACCGTCAGGATATACAGCAGAGACCTGTGGTGCAGAGAAGAGATGCACAGCATTGACGGGAAAGAAAATATGCATCATAATATTGCCCACCAAGAACATGTAGTTAGCTTTTTACATGGATAGTGGCACTGAGCTGAATTTATGTAGTTTAATTTATGTTTCATGTCATTTCAAAGCTTCATTCAGCTATGCCTCTCTGCATGTTCCAGGTACCTTTCTTGTGCCTTCAGTTGTAGGCTCCCTGTTTAACATCTGCTGAGATAGGTATCTGTGGCTGTGAAGCACACATGTGTATAGTACAGCGCATAAAATTCTATGTGGAAGAGGAAAGCAGAATTCTCTGTATGTTTTAATAGTTGCGAGAAATACTTGTTTTTTGGGGGGAAGACTGTATTCTGAAGGTAGTATCAGGTACTGGATTGACCTGCAGCTGCTGCATGGTGTTGCATTGTTCCAGTAGTGCTGTGTGGAATCTTGGAGGATTAGCTTTGCAGCAGTGCAAGGAGGAAGACATTATTATAAACAGAAAGAAATAAGAATAGGGCTTCTAGTCAGTAAGCTAGGGAAGAATAAATGGTTCTGTCCTGTTATTGCAGCCAAATAGTTCCTCTCATACTCTGCAGTACCTGAAATTTTTTGACCTGAGTATCTTAACTTGGTGAGTCAAATTTAGGGGAGAAGCCATTCTCCTTCCATTGTCCTTGTCTGCGTACACAAAACAATAATAAAGCAATGTTAGAAGAGCTGTTCCTTGTTTTTGGTGTTAGTTTCCCACTCTTCTGTCATATGGACTTTATCTCTCGTCAGGCTTTTTTTTTAATTTAAGTTGTTTTTATCTCATGTTGCCAGCAAATCAGTCAGAGAAGCTGCTCCTATAAATACGGAACATTCATGGAAGCCCATACTGATTTCTCCTCAGCTGCTCCTTATTATAAAGTTCCCTGGTGTGAGGAAGATGCTAAATAGAAGCTAATAGACATTACATCTCTCATGCATTTGCACATTCTGACAAAAAAAGTTTGGGGAAATTTTTTCTTTTTTCCCATTCAGGATTTAGCTGTTCTTCCTTAAAAAAAAAAAAAAAAAAAAAAAAAAAGGTTAAAAAAAAGGTTAAAAATACATTTCTCCTATTCTCTTTTCCATTGCTGGGGGGTAGAAGCTTGCATAGATTTGGAGTCATTTTTCACCCTGATCAACAGAGTGGTGTTGCCTTGCAATGATCACTTGCTTGGTAAAATATTTAGATTTCCTGCTGTGTTAATTGCTGTTACTAGTAAAGTCTGGAAGACAGGTATTTCTCAGCTACCCAGAAGTCACTTCCCAGCCAGTCTGATTAGGAAAAGAGTGAAAACCAGCCAAATTATTTTAATACGATTTTTAGCTCTTCCAAAAAAAAAAAAAAAAAAAGAAAGGAAAAGATTGCAGAAACAAAAGCTGATCACTCAGAACCCCACCATTTTTTTGCTTTTAAAACCTTCCTGTCTGTTGTGCATAAATTTGTGAACTACCATGAGGTCAATGAGCTGTATAAGGCATAAGGCAGCTGCAAAAAGATTAAGAAACCCAGGGTAAGATCAGTAGACTTCCAATTCCCTTGCTGACAGCAAAGGTGGGCTAGTTCTCTGGTGGCATTGTAAAAAGGCATCCCAAGTCACCGTTCGAAAAGCCAGCTTACTGTTTTCCCCAAGGAGTGCTCCTTGGTTGAGTGTGATTGTTGTACATACAGTGATTGTTGTACATACAGCAACTGTAGCAGTTAAGCATTGCCTTACACTCCCCCAGTTAATACTTTCCTCTTGCCTCTTCTGACAGCTGGATGCCAGTACTCCCCATCATGACAGAAGAGTGTCAATGGGTGCTGCTATCTGTACTAGGTCAAATTTCATGGAAATAGGAAAAGAAGCCCTGTCCTCCATGGAGAAGAGCTGTTGGCTCACAGCCTTAACCCACTGCAGCCGAAATTCTTGCTGCAACTTCCTCTCTAGCATCTCCTTTAATTCAGAGTAGGGTCAGAGTAAGCTTCTGAATGCATCAGGAGCATGTGAAGACAGCTTTCACATAGGTCACTTCACTTTTCTTCGTGTCTCAGCTCTCATGCTGACGGTGATTGATTGTGTTGGTTAGACACCAGGATCAGGCCTGCTGGGTCTAAAAACCTGTTTGGAACTTACAAAAGGATTTTTTTGTTAATCTTGTTTATCCCACGTTAATGCTATCAAGTGGCTACTTCTCTAAATGGACCATATGTAGGTTGTTGGCTTCTTTTAATCCCTGTATATACATATGCACTCTCAGGTGCACACATACACACTCAAACACGAACATCTGATGTGCAAGATCAAGGTTAATTTTCCTTTTGGCTTTGGAAAATGAATGACATTTACAGTAGGGCCACTTGACATAATACTTGCAGCAAAAGGTGCCCTTTGCATTGATATAAATCAATGACCTCAACTCTTGCCATGTCATCAGCAAGATTCCATATATAAAGCACTATTACTGACCTTCATATCTGATTTTATGATTTAACTGTCCTTTTCTTAAATTTTCTACCTATTTTTAACATAATCAGTGTATCGAGTACATTGCTGTCTTCAGAGTGTTGACAGCCAGAAAGATTAGAAAAGATCAAATCCCACTGCATTTAAGTAAGCACCTCTAAGAGTAGCAATTCTAATCTTTGTGATCGAGAGACTGACTATTCACCAGAAGCTGAATGTGAGAGCTTCTATCCCACTACATCACCTGGTCTCTTCTCACAGTTAACAAAAAAGAAATAGGCATTTTCAATTTGTGTTTCATCTTGTCCTAAAGTTAGTTATCCCAAGTCACATGTCTGTTCTTTTATCTCTTAATCCATTATAGAGGAATGTCAAGAGGACCAGCTTGCATATAGAGGTGTATAATGCCTATATTTGTTTTAAGGAGAAACAGATCCCTCACAAAAGTAGAAGTTCAGTACCATGAGGGAATCTTTCTTTGTAGCTATAGAGCTAATGTCAAAGGGCATCTTTATTCCCAGTGTGGTTCCACTGTTTGCTCTGTGTATGCATAATTCTTTCTGCTGCATTTTCGCTGCCACTAGAGAGACAACACCTACCCTAAGCAGAGCTTTCACCCAGCAAATGTGTATAGAAACTATAGAAAACATAATACTACTAGGCGTAAAATGTAACAGTTCTCCCTAGGGAAACCTGCTTAGTTTATTTTTAGGCAGACTCTGGCAGAAGTTAGCTTTCATCTCTGTAGCATTAGGTGCTACTTAAAGATATCATCCTGAGAAGCTTTCCCCATAATAAAAAACTAACTCTTTAATTGCACCTACAGTAAGAACCCTCACAATGGGCTGGTAGTCTAAGTATGCTTTTTTTTTCAACAAAAATTTGGTTGTGATTGCACAGAGCAAGGGGAACAGCAGCATTAGTTTTGCCAAGTCTCTTAAAAAATGTGGTTTGGATAGTGCTAACCTGTCAGCAAGAGAGAAAAGTAACTTCTTCAATGTTAAGGATAAGTACTGAAGGCAGTAGAATATGAGAAATTACTTGAACTATGGATAGCATGGCACAGTCTTTTATTATGGACTTAGCTGTAATGACTCTTCTGTTTTACAGTTCATTTTGGCAGAGAGATGAGTCTCTTCCCTCAAAAAGCCAGTGTGCGTATGAGCATGCCGTACATACTCCAGTATCACAAGTTATAATAAAATACGTGATAATGCAACATGCTTGGCTTGAGATTGGTAGTTTTTCAGCAATAAACATTATTTACTTTGTGCAGTAAACACAAAAACCTTGGGCTGAGTCATAATGCACCGCGATGGTAATAGGGATTG
This sequence comes from Psilopsiagon aymara, assembly GCA_024733675.1. Lineage (NCBI taxonomy): Eukaryota > Metazoa > Chordata > Aves > Psittaciformes > Psittacidae > Psilopsiagon > Psilopsiagon aymara. The sequence goes on along the minus strand of JANRGW010039481.1, from coordinate 49,408 downwards.
ATTCACAGCTGTCATATTGTTACAAGAATCAACTCAGTAAGTACTGAGTTTACACACTTCTGGAAGATGAAGTAAATGAAAATACCCATGGTTATCATTAAAAATGCAGGTTTTCCTCATTTCGACCAGGAGGTCGAAGGAGGTCACTCCTTCAACTCTGCTTTTGTGAGACCCCACCTGGAGTAGTGTGTGCATTCTAGTGTCCTCAGAATAAGATGGTCATGAGCTGTTGGATGAAGTCCAGAGGAGGCCACGAGGATGATCAGGCGACTGGAGCTCCTCACTTATGAGACAGCCTAAGGAAGTTGGGGCTGTTCAGCCTGGAGAAGAGAAGGCTGCATGGAGACCTCATATCAGCCTTCCAGTATCTGAAGGATGCTGGAAAGGGACTCTTCATCAGGGAATGTAGCGATAGGACAAAGGGTAATGTGTCTAAACTTAGACAGGGGAGATTTAGGTTCAATATGAGCAAGCAATTCTGTACTGTGAGGGTGGTGAGGCAGTGGCACAGATTGCCCAGAAAAGTTGTGAGTGCCCCATCCCTGGCAGTGTTCAAGGCCAGTTTGGATGGGGCCTTGAGCAATGTGGTCCAGTGGGAGGCATCCATGCCCATGTCAGGGGATTTGGAACTGGATAATCTTCAGGTCCTTTCCAACCCAAACCCTTCTATGATTCTGTGGTTTAAAAGGAAAACTGAAAATGTATTTAGCAGTTTTGTTTAACATGCAAAAGACAAGAGCACATATCAGCCTCATTTGTAAAGAAAATTATTTTTTAACTACTTGTTTTGAACAGATAAAACAATACCTTAATTGTACAGTCAGCAGAGAAATCTGGATCTAGCTCAGGCTCATCATTCTCTCTCAGTTACAAAATACGTGCTACAAGGAGAGATAAACATGTAGGTAGAATTTCTTGGTGCTAATATCTTTGCAAATTTAGCAGTCTTGCTGCAGTGTGGTAAGATGTCAATTTAGAGAAGTTAACAAAAAAAGAGCAAGAAATGTTCATATGGAATGCGTATTATTCTCCATTTATGCACAAATGTGCTATTTGAAGGCTGCGTACATTTCTCATTGTATCGTCTCCTTAATTTAGATTGTGTGCTCTTCATGGCATAGATACTATGTTCATATTTTCCAAGGCAGTACAAATACATGGCTACCACCACCTTCAGTAATAACTGAATAATCATCTCCCGAGTCTTTTATCATTTCTGTGATTCTTACTATACAGATGTGGCACAAGTAGTAGTTGACCATTGAATCATTCTAAATGTTGGTGGTGTGGGATATATTGATGTGAAATTGAAGTCCTTGCACTCGTGTGAAATGCTTCACCTTTGTTTTTTCCAGAGAAATGAGGGAAATGGCAGATACTCTTTTTCCAAGTGAGTTTCAGAGTTCCCAGAAATGGAAAAACCATTTTGTGAAATGCTTTATAACTTCAGGTTTTTTGTTTCATATGGTGGGTAAAAACACAATTTCAGTGTTTTTGCATCCAAGAAACTCTAAAGCACGAAATATGTGTCAGATACATAAAAATGAAATGTTCTAATGAAAACACTGGGAATAGCTAAAAGAAATATCTTAGGTAAAAATGGTGAGAAACAGGATTCACAAAGAAAGTGTCACCATCAACAGTGCTGAACTTCAACTTCTTTGACCTAATTTTCATTTTGTCACTCAAAGCAGGAGAAACTGGAGTCAGAGGTAGATGTCTCTAGACAAGAGCACACATTGCATAACTCTGAAAGTATTCACGGCCTCTAAAAGAAGTGCTAATTTTTTCCCATTCAAAGTTGAGAAGGAAACTTGTAAGTAAGTTGAAATAACAAAGAAAACTGAGAACAAGGATAAAAAAATCGAAAACAACCAGAAAACTTGGAGCTGGACAAAAGTACGGTATCGTATTCCAAAGTATTTGGTTTCTGTTCAAAGGGGTGTAATTTCATAGCATTTCTCTCCTGAATGAAAATCACAAAAAAGTTCCTGCATTATGGTCAAGCAATGAAATCTCATTGTTTTTCAATGGTCCTGAAAGTGAGTTTGCATTAACTTTCATTTGGGCTGTAACATCTATTTCTTGGTCCGTCTCTTCTCTAAAACGTGCATTATCTTTTTCTGGGTTCTATGTACCTAGAATGTGGAGGCATCTGTAGGTCCCTATCACAGTTCTCCTGGGCCATCTTTAAATTCTATTTGTGAAGTCTCTATCTGCTACTAGAAAAACGATGAGTTGCAAGTTTTTGTGCGTAAACAAGAGTTTATGTTTCTGTTGGTTTTAGTTTTGCACTTCAGTAGTAGATGCTTTGTTGTTGCTTATAGAAAACCTAGTACAATAGTCTCACTTGCATTCCAGAAATTCAAACCCATAATAATGGCAAGGGTGATGATTGGATGTTCAGGCCAGTATGCTGCAGTATTGTAGGTATGAAATGGTCCATTTATGCCTTTAGGGTTTTTTTTGTCCTTGTTTTTCCTTGCATTATTCTGTGAGTGGAATCATAGAGTTATTGAAACATTAAGGCATTTTTAGTCAAGATTTTTACTTTAGATTTCTTGAGCGCTAGAGCACAATGTTATAAGGATAACATCACCTTTTGTTAACTTTGCCATGTTATAAAGTACTGAAGAGCCCAGAGTCTTCAAATACCTCACTCAGGAGACCTGGAGGGGGGAGTCAGCAGCGAATTTTAAGCTGAGTATTTTTGGTTTTATGCTTTGAGTTTTGTAAAACATGTGCACTTTCACAGTACTCCAAAAATGGGAAGCTCTGCAGAAGCAGTGCTAGCTCAAATGCTAGCTCTGCATATATGTTTTGGCTATATATAAAACGAAGTATGCACATTTCAGAAAGCATATGCTTTGGAAATTAGACCAGTACTAGCAAAATATTCTGAACTGTATTTTGATTTCTTATTCTCAGTCCTGTATTTGCATGCTTACTCAGCAAGGAGTTAAAAATTGAGATGCCAACTATTTGAGATGAGAAATGGTGAAACTGTTGTATGTTACCTTATACATACATTATTGTTGAAATACAAATTGTAAGTGGAGTGGCAGGTGCTATTATGTTAATTCATTCTTGTAAGAGTGACTTCAACCAAGTAAATAAAGTATAGTCAGAACTATGCTTGGTGGATTTGCATAATTGCATGTCTGAGAGACTTAAGTGCTAATAACCATTTTTCATTTACTTTGTAATATGATTTTTTTTTTTAAATTCTAACTAAGATTTCAACAGTTACTAATTGCAAGGAATTAACCAGGCATGACTATTAAAAACAAACACAACACATTGTCAATCTGATTTTAAAACTGAAATCATATGATTTTCCCTGTTTAACTTTGCTGGCTTCTTGCTTGTCAACCTTACCTCATTTAGTTTCTGGGGCCAATGTTTGCATGCTCATATTGATCTCCAGAAAAGCCACATAAACTCTTATATGAAGATCTGATGAGATCCAGCTTTCAGGAAATAATTTTTAGTCATTGTGATCTCAGCCAACGTGATGGAATTCAAAATGAAGATTGCATTGTAGTGATTTTGCCAGCATGGTTGCTATTAGCAAACTGAATAAACCCATGTAACTTTCTCATATAGATACTCTGACTGGCAGCACTTTGCGTCATGTACATGTGAGTATATATTTTTTTCAGTATACCTCCTTAATGTTGAAGCGACTGGAAAGGCTGCAGAAAAACAGACGGTAGGTTTAGAGGAAAGAGCCATGCATGGTGACACCATGCCTGGATAATCTGTCAAATGCCTGGCACAGTAAATTGGAACTCCCTTCCCTGGGGTGGACCCTATGTAATTTTCCTCTTTATTACAATAATGCAGGAGTGGCAAATGCAAAGAATGTTTCTGCTAGTGGGTCACTGATATCCTTTTCATGAAAGTCCATTTATATAAATGAGTGCAGCCCACCGTAAATGGTAGTGTTCAGATAGGTCAGAAACCATAGCAATTGTACTAGGTAGGGAGAGATCTTATGGACAAATAAATATCCTATTACATGCTAACAAAGATAGCAGATGTTGGATTTGGAAAAGAGAGGACCAAGATCAATAATGGAAAAAAAAACAGCTGGATAAACTTTATGCTACTTGCAAACCACATCAGAATTCTCTTTTCTTTCTCAACATCTTTTCATGCAAAAGCTTTAGGTTTTTTTCTGATGGGTGGTTTCCTTTTCTGAGTATAGTCTGCAGCAGTACAGAACAGACCCAACAGACAGTAGGGAAGGAGAACTGTAGCCATCCCAGCACACGGCAAAAAAATCATTTTTTGAGAGCTGTATTCCTTCAGAAGCTGAAATTGCAAAAACTGCGTGAGTGCATGTGAGTGCGTGGAAAAGTGGAGGAAATCATTCCATATCCTCTTACCAGCATTTGTTATTTTTAAAAGGTGAGTGGCTAAAGGTAAAGCAGAGGTGGCAAAAATTGTAGAGCAAAAAGTGACGTGTTGAGATGGGTGCTCTGTGTGGTTCTAAGTAATTATTCTTATCACATAGTGTAGGTTATGTATTTATGAAATATCTCGGGCAGACATGCCAATTGAGTTAAAGCCATTAACGATGAATCTTGCAAGAATCCCTGCAGCTTCCCATCACTCAATATCAAGCATTAAGATTGAATATAGGCATCAATATAGGAGATTACAGTCTCTGTAGAACCGACGCCAGAGAACAGAGACAGGCAAGTCATCATCAGGAACAGAATTCTTCTGCTCAAAATAATTGCCTATTTGCTCTGCATTTGAGCTCTATTCCTTAGGCTTAGATCTCCAGCACATCTAGTTAGAACTTGCAGAATTAATATCAAGTTTCCTGTCACCTCACTCATTACTTTTGTCAGTGGAATTCAAGAAGGAAAGTAAAACCCATGTGTTTTAGAGGCTATTTCGTAAGGACTTCTCTTTTTATTTAATTTTTTTTTTGTTTAAATAGAAACCTGTTAGCATGTCAGGTTATTTCTTTTAAGCCACACTGGAAAGGACATCTGAATAAATGGCAATTTTACAATGCAGGTATCGTTGCTTGAAGATTATTATTGTGTTATCCTTTTTACACATAGCCACACCTTCAGAAAAGAGAGACTTTAGAACAGAAAAAATAGGTTGAATAGCAGATTTGATATGTTCTCTTTAGATTTCTCTTTCAGAGATAATTTCTGTTCTGAGCCATAGAGCATGGGAGCAATGCTATGAATAATGTAGCAGTACAAAAAACATGCTTAATTTGTTTGATGTAGTGCTAGGAAATCACAGTGGGCCTTTATGTAAAGAGTGATGATACAGAGACTGCATACTGAGGGTCTTTACTGGGGAAAAAAAAAAACGTATGTCCTATTCCTGATCATGTAGAATTCTGTTAAAGAAAAAAAAAAGAAAAAAAGAAAAATAAAAAGCATTCATCGTGTAAACTTTTAAGTAGTTTTTCTTCAGAAAACTGACCTGCATTTTCATGCATGGAGCGGGGGATGTACGTAGAGTCCTATAAGGCCAATAATCACATGGTCCGGACATCAACAGGTTTATACTGGCTGAAGAAGACCCAAAAGAACAGTTTAATTCTTAATATATGTCCCTCAAGTTCTACCCATTATTTCCTTTCTCTGTCTTATAAAAATGTGAAGGATGTAATTTTTCTTAATGATCATCTCCATGATCTAACTAATCATTCATTAGCTAATAAATTCTTGCAATACAGTAACAATGCCAGCCAACATTTGACAGAATAATATATGTATTCTTATGCTGGCTTGTTTTGCTCTCAGTCAACTGCTTTCATGTGTCAGATTTTTCTGAAAGATTCACATACACAAAATAATTATTAGTTTCCTACCTAATTTTGGATCCATCTTGGAGAGAGTGAGTGTGAAGCAGTTCATCATGAAAAAGTTCAAAATATGGGTTGAATTTGCTTCTCTGCTGTCACTGATCTTGGCTTCATTGCTGTTTTAAAATACCGTTCTGTACATTATTAAAAGTCAGGGAGCTTCAGATCATGAAAAATTTTCTGGAAAATAGATTTTGTATCAGGATTGGAAATGAAATGAAAAGTAATGAGAAAATAAATTAGGTTAAAAGGCCAGAAAACTCATTAGAAACTGTATGTTTATGCATTATCTAGCAAATCAAATGTCAGGGGAAGACATTTGTGAAATAATTATCAGTCATTTAAAACAAAAAGGAAGCAAACAACAGAAGCCTCTTTATATTTCAGGGCCTCAAACCATGCTGCTAAATCTATCAATAAAGCAATTACATGGCATTATTATGATTTTAAAAGATGTTGACCAGTCACAACTTCCTTTGCTATCATTCTTTTAGCAGCTTTACTGCGAAACTTCATTTGCCAAATACCAACTTCTGTTCAGAGGTAGCACTTTGGTTTTGAAATTTGAGGAGGAGGGCAGAGGAGAGGAGACCATTGAGATCACATTCACCAGAGCTGTCAGAGCCAGAATATGCAAACTGGACAATGTAGAAAGTAAATGTGGACAGAGACCAGGGGATGGATGTGGGCCTTGCCAACAGGAAATTAGGCTTTACAAAGGAATATTGTTTACAAAGCAGCAAGGCAATAAATTCAGGGAAGAAAATGACCACTCTCTTTTCTCTTAAAGTTGATCTTGTGCAGACATTCGGATTTCTGCATGCTATTCTGTAAGACCTGTGTCTCCAACCGTCTCTTTAATTGTGCCTAAGACTGTTCAACATAGGGGCTTGGTAAGAAAATCACAGAAGTTTGCAAAGGTATTTTGGATAATCAACTGTACTTTGCTGTTCTTTAAATCAGGCTGCAAAATTTTTTGAAAGTAAACAGGGACAAGTTTATATTTAGCTAAATTAAATTTTAGTAAATACAGACTTATTTCTGCCTGTCTTTGAAATAGCATCATGTTTAGCTTTAAGTGATGATGATACGGACATCAGCACAACGTATTAGGTGATATTGCCCTCTAGGGATATAGTAGTGTGAGCTTGGAATAGATAAATATTGCAGTAAATAGTACGGGTTTGTTTGAAGCTGATGTCTGATGTTCTATATTGGATAGTTTTCCACAGATATGTGGTAACAGGCATATGTAGAAATCTGTATATGTAAATATGTATGTGCAGAGACACACACAGAGAAATGTGCGTATGTATACCTATAATGACATCCATTCTTCATTACAATTACTATCTCAGTTTTCATGAGCACTGTAGGTCAAGCTGTCTTCTAATGAAGCATTTTAGTGACTTGATGGTGGTATTGCAAACTGAGTAGTAAAAGAGATCTTCTCTAAAATAAAGTGGGAAATGAGAAAATTGGGCCCTGAGTCAGAGCTGTTTCAAAAGGGTTATCTTGTGAATAAATGCTGCACAGAACCGCAGGAGGTCTGTACTCTGTGACTGTGTGACACTGGACAACTTGCATTATTCCTGTACTGCAGCTCATCTCTTTGCGAAACAAAAGAAAATACTGCACTACCTACTGAGAGAAGGAATTCATTAGTGCTTATGAGGTGTTTGCAAATGTTCATGATAAGCACCATAAAACCCCCACCTTATTAAGTATACAAAACATGGCAGCAGAAGTTACCTTGAAGGAGTATGCCATGACAAAGCTTGATAACTACATACCCTAATCTTGCAACACTAGTACATGTTACATGTTGCATAATATAAATATGAATAGTTCAGTTAGTATGAGAAGACACTCCTACAATGGAATTATAAAGCAGGAATAAGAGATATGGGATTAAACCTTGAATAACTCTGTGCTCATTTTGAATGCCACATAAACACAGTAATGACAGATAATAAAGCAATCTAGTTTGGTCCAAGCTGACCATTTCAAATAACTATTTTTCTTCTAGTATTGTAAAGAAAGTGCTCTTAGAGCAGTCTTATTCTGGCTTGGCACAAAGGTACCCTAAAAACAAAAGCTTTTGCCCTGTTGCACTTTCATCTTTGTTTATCCAGGGGCAAAAGCAGTCTGGTGTAAACAGGCTGGGCTGAGCCCTGGGTCACCATGATTGCATCCAATGTCACATATTTGTAGTTCTGTCCAGGAAACACATTCTGTCCAGGGTAGTTAAAAATCTTGTGCACATACCATGTAGCTGACAAGTATGTTTCCAGGAAACCTCTTATGACTCTGTCCTACTGAATGCACAGTTTGATAGCTGCACATTAAATATATGGCACATGACCAAGTAGTTCAGTTATCTGGGCACCTCAGACAGAGGCAGAGACAAAAAAATCTTATATTTTTCACCTGCTGCTCCACCAGCAAGTCCATGCTGGTCTATTCAATACAGCTTCCTCCACCCTTGGCATGGAGTCTTAGTATTGCTGGTTATCTTGTCTCCAGTATTAGAAGTTCATCCTTCTCAATTCAAAGCTGTTTTAGAGCCTGAGGCCCTGTCCTGTGGCTTAATGGCAGCAATTTAACTGTTTGTTGTTCATTATGTGGGCATTTTATTTGTATGCAGATCCTAGCTGAATTATTGGAGAATATTTAAATATTTGGGTAGTACTCATGCTTTTGTTACCTAGTCTGTACCTTCATTTAAACTTCATTGTTCCTCTTCTTACCATCCTTAGGACTGCAGGATTTTTCTTCTGGATCTGTACCAGAAGACATTCTAAAAGAGGTTTTCTCCCTTCAGTCTGTCTCTCAACAGGTTGCATAGTTGCATACTGAGCTGGCCTTCTCATGGCAGGAGAGAGCCATGATATCTCACTAGGTTTGCCACATTCCTCAAAGTAAGGGAGTTGTTGCCCTTTAATTCTTACTCTACTCTGTTGTCTTCAAGGTTTATTCGCAACATGGAGTAGATGCTGTTCTCTGTCTCTAGGGAAATGCTACATTGTAAGCAATAAAGCTGACAAAAAGAAATTAAAAAACTCAAACCAAACCAAACAAAAAAACCCTGCGAGCCAGATTAGCATCTCTGTTAACAGCAGAGTGAAAAATATGGTCATGTTTGCAATGGACTCCTATTAAGCTGGTGGAAATTACAACCCAAAGGTCATACATGTAGTCACTAGCAGCAGAATGTTGGCACTCCCTGCTGGCTGATTCATGAAATCATTTGCTGTGAAGAAAATTGCTGCTTCACATCAGCTGGAGATGGCTTTTGTCAGGCCAGACTCCGATACTGCTGTTTGGTTGTAATCATGCTTTGAAGAGAGTTGCATGAAGACCCATCACGCAGCGTGGCTGTGTCCAAGTGCGTGTAAAACAAGGAAGGAGCCCACCCAAATGGAGACAAAACCTTAAAGAATGGTTGGATTTGATGTCAGAGACTGTTAACTGTTTCTAATAATGTAACTTACCTTGGTTTTTCATCTTTCATGTCGTCATCTGTAATTTTATCTCCCATGGCACATAAGTATTGGATCATGTAAAACCTTGAGGTTTTACACTGACTTAGATAACAAAACCTTGGTATTTTTGTGTAGAGGACACTCTACAGTCTCCTCAGTTTCATTAATGTTTTGATGCCATACAGTTGCCCTGAGATCATCCAGTCTTTTAGTGGGTTCCTCACAGTGCAATAGTCTTCAGTCTCTCTTTCCAGATACAACCACAGTTTTTTATAAACTTCTGTCATTTGCTTCTCTATAGGCAGTGACATTTAGCTAAGCAATTTGCTTTTCACTTGGAATGTTTTCTTCTGGAAGTCTCTGCGCTTGTGAAGGCCTCTGTTGTCATCTGTAAATAGAGAAGGACATGAGTTGCATTTGATCTTGTGTGAAGCTAGAACATTTTCAAGGGCAATTCTGAAGCATGCTCTTCCTTCTCTTCCTGATTTTTCCTTCATTTTCTTAAGGTGTTTTCCTTTGCCTATCTGTAGTGGTTTAAGCCCAGCTGTAAATCTGCCATGATGTTGTTAGCTTACCTCCCTCCCTCCCTTCCTCCCCCTACTCCCGGAGGGGTGGGGAGGAGAATCAAAAGAATGTAACTCCCACAGGTTGAGATAAGAACAGTCCAGTAACTAAGGTATAAC